>JAYKKM010000080.1:1642500-1810000 GCA_035772405.1 Chrysogorgia sp. JL179-B06
AGATGGATTTCTCAGCCAATGCTTAGTCTACCGAGCGCACGTTACTAATTTCAAAGATAACAACAACGCAAACTACATCGGAATCACAGATCACTCTTTTACACACCGATTCTACAGAAACTCACAACGCTACCGAGCCTCGCCCGCCTTTTCTACCACACCCCACCCCACCCCACCCCACCCGTAGAGTTTCTTTTCCCCATACATGGTCCACAGTGCCCAGACCGCGTCTGTCGATAACAAATCCTTAACAGCCGGTTTGTCGTACGTAGATTTCGAACGGTATCTCGGCGAATATTTACTCGATTTCAATTCTTAAAACAGTTTTGGAGTCTAAATACATTACATACGTGTCTATTATATTACGAGAGTGTGCATATCCTTCGTAAAAACGTTGTATGTACTTAGAAATTATTCGGCAATCAGCCAGCCCATATTACTGCCTAGAAATACGTGTTCGTAACAACCCCTCGCCCGCTTAATGTTGTCACTTATCGTTCGAAGCTCAGTTATTGGGATGTTGAACCAACTTGTTTTTCAGTAGATATGCAAACCCTACTAGTAAATAAATATGTTGTAGCAGTGCCACTTATTTTTGTTGGTGGTTGTTGCCAGGGGGGTTGTGCTGGAAGTAGTGAATGATCGCTTAGTGGTAGGACTTTGTTAGTAGAAATAGTTTGGAAATAGTTCAATGCAATTTATTTCTAACAATAATAGAGATTTTTTTGAGGAAGAGTAATAATAATAAAAATAATAGTAATATAATAATAATAATAAATAATAATAATAATAAATAATAATAATAATTTCTTTTCAATAAAAAAAATAACACAATAAATAATAATAATAATAATAATAATAAATAATAATAATAATAAATAATAATAATAATAATAAATAATAATAATAATAATAAATAATAATAATAATAATAATAAATAATAATAATAATAATGGTGATAATAATAATATATCTATGGACAATATATCTGATTTACATTTATGAAAACAACAATTTATATTTACAAGGGCTAATAATATTCTGAATTGTATTGTTCAAGTTCAACAAGTGTGAAATTCTCTAAAACAATTTCTTGCACTACTGAGACACAAGCAAACATTGAATTTGTCACAGTATGTTCTACTGAATCCTGTCTTACAATGCCGACAACGGTTCTTGGCTTTGAACTCTGGCCAGTGATGTGCATTGTTTAAACGGACACTCTTGACAGGTAACTGTGTGTCTGGCTTCCTTCCTCTCTTCTCTGGCCTTTCTTTTGAGGATTCATTTGAAGGTCGGCCAGCTTTCCTCTTAGTGGCAGGCTTTCCACACTTGATGAGGCTTTCAGAAATTTCCAAAGAAAATTTCAATAGTCGCAGCTGTTTCTTTTTAGGCACCTTGTCAAGATCACAGTAGCGTCGATATAAAAGCCAAGCATTGACTTTAGCAATATCGACACAATGAAAAAGGACTTTCAGGTACCACCTTTTGGATTTAATTCTTGTGCGGTACAGAGCAATCAGCATGTCTGCCAAATCAACACCACCCATTGACTCATTGTACAGACACACCATATCTGGGCACTTGACATCAACATGCTTCTTGGCTTTACCATCCCATCTCTTCACATTCTTTGAGGCCTTGACACCAGCATATGTTGATGCCACTTGAACACAGTTGTTGTCCAGCCATCGGATAATGTGAAGCTGTGAAGCATCATCAGTTCGATAATCGAAGGTTCCTCGACCAGTCTGCTTCAGTTCTTTCTCAGTTTTCAATGGGCAACCAGCAAGCCGATTCTTACGAACAGTAGCAACAGCGGGATAGCCTTGTGACTTCAACTCCAACATCAAACCCAGTGTGGTAAACCAATTATCAAAAAATAGCAGATGGTTGCAATTCTTTGGCAAACTATTGCAAAGTTTCAGCACCACCGACTCTGCAGTGCATTTCTCCTGGCCAGCACTTTTTGCACCTGCATAAATGAAGAAGTCGTACATCATCCCACTTTTTCCAGCTCGAACAAAATTTTTGAAACCCCACTTTGTTGGCTTCTTCGGGTTGTACTGTCGGATTCCACTGTACTTCGTCTTGGCTGGGATAATTTGCTCATCTATGGAGTGGCAGATCTCAGGCTCTATCTTTTGGCAGTTCTCTCTAACTCCCTCGATAACAGGCAAGACTTTGTACAGGCGATTATCTTTGTTGCCAGGCTCATCCTTCTTTGCACTGTCATTCACATGAAGAAACTGTCGGAGTTTCTTCTATCTCTTAACAGGCATAACTGATGCCACTGGCTCGTACCGTGTTCCACTTTCCCAGTAAAGTGCATAATTTGGCATTTTTATTATACCCATTTTCATTTGCATACCAATCAGCATTTCAATTTCATCCTTTGTAGTACAAATACTGCTACCTTGTTGTTGGACACTATATAAATTTGTCTGTTCATCAATGTTTTCAGTTACAGCATCATCCCAAAACATCTTAAAATATTAAATAGGGGTCAGCTCATCCATATTTGCAGGTAATGTGAATCCTGCACCCAAAAAGGATACATCTGGTACTTCTGGCTCTTTCTTCTTCCACTTGAATACAGGTTTCTGGTTTTTGTTTTGTGTTGTTACTTCTTCGTTGTCAGCATTCTCATCATCTTCTTCTTCAATATAATTATCAGCTTCAGAATGTTCAGGCAATGCCGTTTCATCCACATAATCATCATCATCATCATCTTCAAGCTCGGATAACTCAGACTCTGAACCTGGATCCAAAATACACTGAAGCGCTTCTTCAGCATTATACCGTATTCTTGTCCGCTTTTGCATCAGTCCAGTAATTATCTGCAGAACAAAATTAACTTGATAATTATATACAGTTCAACATTTACATATCTACAGTATATATAATCTATGTTATTTACAGTTGTATAGACATCTTGTCGATATGTATGGCAAATATCTGGTAGTCGAGCTGGTGTTTTACATGTATGCTAACAAAAATATATATTCAAATATTGAGAATAAATCTCTATAATGTTACCCAAACATAAAAAAAGCAGACAAAGTCACAGAGGCCCTCATTTATTCCAGTTCAACTAAAAATGAGCAGAAAGCTAATGCATCGAAAGGTATTGTAAACTACAGCTTTATACCCCTAAATGGGCATTGTTGCCATTTGGCAACAATTACTTTTGAAATGTCTGCGCAACGAATTTGTTGAACTTCACACTCTAACAATTGCAGATATTAAATATGTTATATTTCTAGTTTTTAGATTTCATAAAACCATCTGGTCAAACATTTTAGATACTTAGAACTAAACTAACCAAAACTGGGTAATAATGCTACTGTAAAATGCAGTGAAACACTCACCTTTTAATCTTTAAATACGCACATTTTAACTTCGCTTTCAAACAAATGGCGGACAAGAAACAAAACATGGATGTCAGTACTTCATGTTAGCAACGTGAAAAGACATAACTCCAAGACACGTGGGCACATTATTATGCTAATTTATTTGTTGCCATATGGAAACACTGCCCCATAAAGGGTTAATTAATCCTGAATTTTAATGTCAACTATGGTACTAGTGCCTGTATTACATTAATAGTGCTTAAACATAAATTAACTTAATATATATTGCATAACCTATAAATGTGCTTATAATACTAGCGTTGCACATGCCCTATTTTATTATATAAACTCATGCATGTTCATTATTCAATTGATTCCTGACGTTGAAGGGATATTAATATAATATTAAAATTTCCATTTTAATGTCTATACATTGTTGTCTATATCAGTATTTATTTCTAAATATTGATAATTTTAAACCTATTTGCATCTGTTGTTTTTCAGACGTTTCGGTGAGAACAGTATGACCAGCCTGCGTAATGATCTCTTTAGCAAAACAACCATGCTTAAATATGTGTAAGTATAGACTACAATAACTAGGAGAGATGTTTTACGTAGTCACGTTTTTAGGATGTAAAGTAGCCAAATAATTAATTGCAATTCAGTAGAGTGATCAGAATACTGAACATTCCGATTTGTTATCAAGCGATCAGGTGGGTGGCCAGAAATGGAAATACTGGTTTGTAGAAAATCCACTAAATTTCCTGAGATTTACATATTTTATTTGGATTATATATTGTCTTCACTTAGGAGTGGTAATTAAATAGTAACTGTATTACTGCTGCTATGTTGTCAAGACCTGAGGTTGAATCAACCTCGTACCCAGGGTCTTACCTCCGCTACCCCGTCCCCCCCCCCCCCGCTTCGGAAAGACCCTGGTGAACGCTGGTCACGTGTTTCCCAGAATCTGGGAGATAGAAAATGTTTGTTACCAGGGTAGAGGGGCTCGTACTATATTTGCATCAGACGTAAAAATTTGGCAATGTCCCTTCCGATTCAAGATCCGAAACGGAGACAAGTTCCGGCAGACTATGTGGTTCCGTAGGAGATAGGTCACATTCGAAAAATAGTTTCAAGAACAACAATCGCGAATTGCGCAGGTTTACCCAGTAGCCCAGAACATTTTGGGAGATTCAACACCAAACGAAGATCTTCCTCAATTGGTATATGCTGCCCATGTGAACGAAGGCTTTTGAATTTTAAGGAACTCAGATCAAAAATCCAACAAAGCCAAAAACATTCGAACGCTTCAGCAAAAGATGCGCGGAAATTTCGCCCTCTCTGTTGCCTGTGGGTAAAGCTCCTCGAAATGAACCGACGGGATTATCCCGTAAACAGTTAGCATTTACACCAGATAAAGAGGCAAGTTGAAGTTCGTCTTCATTAATGTTATGTTATTTTTAAAACGTTTTAAATACATGAAAATTACGTTTTCTAATTCTTTTACCTTCTTTAAAAATTAGATAAACAAACTTTTGTAAAATTTGTAATTAAAATAGTACGAGTTTGTTTTGAATGTTGTTGTTCTTGTCACCTCGTTCTGTGAACTGTCGTATTCTTTCTTCTCGATCATATTAAACTTCTATTGACATGTTACCGCCGCGAAAAATGTGTACAATATATCACTCTGAAAAAGGGCGACTCCTTGTTTGGTAGACAAGCACGCTTCTATAATCGTAATCGACGTTTGTTTGACTCAAACATGCTCAAACTCAAAACAGCAGCTCTATTTCGTACACTGTTTATATCCTGCGTAGTTGAGGGAATTCAAAGGAGAAACGACAACTATTGTAACCTGATCTCCTGTTCTTTGCTGACAAGAACGAGAATAAGATAGAATATCATAGATTTTCCGTAGCCAGGTCGGAGAACCGCTAGAAGATCTTTTCAACAATACAGCACGGCTTCTAAACAAAACACTTGTTTTGGTTTCAAGATCACGGAGGAATAATCGCCGTTTACGACAGCAAAATGTAGACATTGTAAGAACAAAAAACATTCTACATTCAACGATTCAAACAGTCAGGTCAAAATATTCGTGTAAATATTCGTGTATCAGTATCAAGGTTATTGAAATACTATATCCCCTCCCTTGCGACATTTTCTATCTCCCAGATTCTGGGAGACACGTGACCAGCGTTCACCAGGGTCTTTCCGCAGCGGGGGGGGGGGGGGGGGGACGGGGTAGCGGAGGTAAGACCCTGGGTACGAGGTTGAGGTTGAATGAGTAAATTGATTCCTTGGTTGGGAAAAGGACAGATGAAGGGTTTGCTAATTTGATAAAACTGGTTCTACTGTAGTTTTAATGGTCGATACATGGACGACCGTCAAGCTCGTATCTTCAGAAAAAATGTTCTGAGTCCCGGACAGGAATCGAACCTGTGGTTCACTGATTAGAGCATCTCAGAAGGTTACCAAGACTCAGATGGAGAGCGAAGGTTACAATGATGTACTGGTTCGATTGATATATGTACTGCCTATGCGGCAGTCACTATATATCGGTAATGTTTGGATGTACGTGTTAATATATACACTGCTGTAGTGAATGAAACCCTATTCGTAAAACTAATGGCAATCCTATACCCACCGCTAATCTCAACACTGATTCTAATCCAAAAATAAATTTATATATTAAAATGAACCTATTGCAAGCGCGTTATATCAATGTATTTGGAGAAGTATTTAAATAAAATAAGTGATAACTTCATTTTGAATTTTTACAAAAATTTTAAGGTATTTCACAAATTTTATTTCTCTTTAGTTAGATAAATGAAATTTCACACCAAATTTGATTTTGCAAGGATTTTAATTTGATATATTGCACAAGCTAAAGTAATTAAACATTTTCGAAAATCTTTCAGATGAATGCAATTAAGCTAAAAATAGATATCATAAATTTAGAAGTTAAAATCTTTCTAGTGCTATTCATGCAGGAACCTTCTGTTATATATTAAAATAATCCTTTCGACAAGAGCGTTCTAACAATGTTCAGTACACAATGTTGGAAAATTAATTCAAAATTTATAACCTGAATAAAGAACATCATTTTATATTTTGGTAAAAAAATTTATTTTTTAAACTTCGCGCGACAAAGTGAAAATTTGTAGCGGAATCTATAATTTTTTAGTGTTCTCTTCATTACTGTGCTGGTATGCAGCAAAAATACGTGAACAATACGTTTTAATGCATATCTTCCCTTAGTCATGCCAAACAGATTTCTAGTTTACCGCTCATAATAGTCAAGTTGTCACCATTTCTGACTTCTTCTTGCTTTGGGTGGAGTACAAAGTAATCACATCCAAGTCGGACATCCACATGTGTAGACTTCCTTTGAACAGATTCAGAATCATGCTCAGGAAATAGGACTTCTGGAACCTACAATCCTGATCAAAAGTCCTTGGACACCAAGCGGAAATATATATGTAACTGCCTGTACTCCCCCAATACTGTCTGAATATCTGGTAATATTTGGTTATCAAATTCAACATTGAATAGGGTGGAGCAAGAATCGTAATCCTTTTTAGAAGAGACCTAAACTATGTTAATTAAGTTGGACTGTGTCCCAATAATTTTGTCCTGGATGGTAGTTCACTGACGGGGCTGTGATTCGCTCCATACCAAGTACGTGTAATAGTCACCTTCTTGCCTAGTGTTTCCTCACTGTCAGTGACATTACTTTTCAGTGAAAATCTTAGCGATCGATTTTCCGGGCGGAAAGCGTTACGTAATATAAAAATACTTTTTTTACATAAGGGAGTTTATAAGTAAAGTGACGTTTCAAGGGGTTTAATGCTCGTTGTTGGCCATTGCCATTACGGGATTTTGATCCCTATTTCCGCTATAAACCAGAAACTCTCTGCCATTTGCTTGGACTTTGCACAGGAATTAACATATCCTCACTTCAACCGCCTAATCTCGTCTCTGGCACTAAAACCGAAATGGAGTGAGAAAAGTATCCAATTAACTTGCCATAATGAGAATGCTGAATTGTTGAAACATTATCAGTAAAAGTTTTGTTTCAACGCTAGTTGCGCTGTTTCTCTGTTTTTTCGTTGTTATTTTTACTATAAAAGGTGCTAATGAAAGGTGGGCTTATATCCGGGGGCTTATAACCGGAAGGTATTTTCTGTTACCAAACAGATGGGCTTATAACCGGGGGGCTTATAATCGGGGGGGGGGCTTATAAGCGGGATTCTACGGTATATATATATATATATATATATAGGATCTATTAGGATTGATTAGGGATCGATTAGGTATCGAATATGTAACATGCTGATTGGCGGTGAGTAGTATAAGGAAGAGGGGTTCTGAGTCGGGTGGTGCGGCTGGTGCTTTCTGCATCACCAATGACATCACTATTTCTAAGTGTGTTAATTTATTCATGTCAACAGTGTTTATTATGTAACCTAGCAAATAGATGGTCGAGAACAAGCATGCCCAAACGATGTTAAACTACGTAGCTCTTTTACCTTTACGATCCCTAACCCTAGTCTCGTGTACCTTTGGGACCTGTGTTTTCACCGCATCTACAAAGAGATGAACCCTAATAATTTTGACTGTATTATGGCTAATCTCGCTTTAGTGTACACAATTCCTATGAGGAAGAAACCCTTCAGGAAACAGTGTGAAGAACTGTTCAAGATCTCAAACATATTGACTTGGAAAAAATATAAATTTAAACAGCATTATGTTTACAGCGTTGAGAAACATCAAAGATTGTTCAAAAGTATAAGTGTCCGAATAGATGGATTAAATCTTTAACGCGTTTATGATGAAATGAATCCTAGCGACTTTACTGTATAACCACGAAGAACGAATTTTATATCGTATTGACTTGTCAAACGAAGCGAAGGTTGAGTGCACATATGGACAATAGCTCGTGGATCGTTAAGAGTCATTAGTGGTGCAACTCACAAATATTTGCATGTCTTGGGAATATTTAATTGCTTTGAGGGTATACACTAGGATTGTATGGGTAAACATTAGTCAATATGGGATAATGACGGATATTTATCATCCCTGACTTCGTATACTTAATTAGTGTTAACCTCGTAGACTCCTAACCCTAACCTCTTCAAACGCATTGATTTGCCTGTACGCAAAATAAAACTTTATCAAAATTGCTTATCTAGATACAATCGAAATAGAACTTTAACGAGGTTGCTAAGGTTTATTTGGCTGAATCAGACCATTCGAGAAGCCAAAGCTATACTTAGGCGGCTCTCTCTGTGTTGCGAACGAAAGTAATTAGCGTTAAGAACGCCTCGCCCTATTCCACCTTTATAACTCTAAATTTAATTATATTTGGAATATCACCGATTTCAATTGCGACTCCTTGACTCTCATCGGGAGTTGTGCGATTGCCTAAGCGTTCGACTGAACCTATGGGTTCAGCGTTCGATTGAACCTGTGTTTTCACCGCATCTACAAAGATATGAACTATGAACCCTAATAATTTTAGCCGTATTATGGCTTATTTTTTTTGTTTTTTTTTTGTTGTTTGCCCATATATTATAAATTTTAAATTATTTACATTATTATTTTTAATTACTGATATGGCTAGGGGCCTACCAGAAACCTGGACAGCCTTTTATTTAAGACCCCTAGTTAACATTTTGAATGTATTGTTTTCTATATACAGTCAAACAAATTCAAATGAATTTTATAGGTATTTACAATTAAAGGAAAGAAAGGAAAGAATTATATATTAAATTGGATTAATAGCAACCTTGTACCCAGGATCTCATCTCCGTGGAGACAAGATCCCGGGTACGAGGTTGGATTAAGAGATGTACACACAGTATTTATATATATATATATATATATATATATATATATATATATATATATATATATATATATATATATATATATATAAGCAGGGTTTTGAATATAGCTTGGCTAAAGTTTGGTGTATCAACAGTACAATATATTACATTGTATAATTGATTAATTATGTGAGATTTGAAGGATTTGTAAGAAGTGTTTTTTTTATCATTTTTTTAATGATATTACAGGATTTTATATTTTTTAAGTTAGATTGCATACCATTCCAAATATTAACTCCTTTATTAGAAAGAGTATGCTTCACATAATTTGTTCTTTTATATGACTTATGGAGTTGTGTTGCATTTCTTGTGTTATGTTGATGAACTTGATTATTTGTCAGAAAATAATTTGTGAATACTTCTGGTAAATTTTTGATATGATATTATCGGAACATAAATAAACTAGTTAGATAATCATTGATTTTATAGATGTTCAGAATTTTTAACTCTTTGAAAATTGGTTCACTATTTTCTAAATATGATTTGAATGTAATAAGACGTACAATTTTTTTTGGGATATTCATTAGTTTTTGGATTCGTTTTTTGTATGTATTACCCCATATTAAATTGCCGTAGATTATATATGGATAGACTAATGCATAATAAATCAGTTTTAGAGCATTCAAAGTTGTAAAATGTCGTATTTTGGCAATCACTCCAGTAGATTTAATAACTTTTTTTGCTACCAAATCTAAGTGGTCATTCCATGTCAAACATTCATCAATAACAATACCTAGAAATGTGGTGTTTTTTACTTGTTTAATATTTTCATCGTTTATTGAAATTGCTATGTTTTGCTTCTGCTTTTTGTTACAAGATCTAAATAAAATTAGCTTCGTTTTTGAAGTATTGATGGATAATTTATTGATATTCAACCAATCAGCTATTTTATTAATTTCTATTTGTATAATTTTATTTAGTGTTTTAAGACAGCTGTTACTACAAGATATTGTTGTGTCATCCGCAAACAATATAAATGAAACTATTTTACTGCAATGCTGGATATCGTTTATATATAAAAGAAATAGAAGTGGTCCCAATATCGATCCCTGGGGAACACCACTTGTGATCGACATTTCTTTAGATCTTACTTGGTTGTACTTTACAATTTGCTTTCTATTAGTTAAATAATTTTCAAACCATTGTTGAGATATTCCTCTTATGCTATAATATTCTAACTTTTTAATATGCACAATTAAATATGCATTTTACAATTAAATATGCAATTAAATATACAATTAAATATGCATTTAAATATACAATTAAATATGCAATTAAATAATAATATTAAATAATATTAAATAAATATTAAATAATATTTATAATATTAAATTATAATATTATAATATTATAATTTATAATATTATAATATTATAATATTATAATATTATTATAATATTATAATTATTATATTATAATTTATAATATTAAATAATATTATATTTATTAATATTAAATATGCAATTAAATATACAATTAAATATACAATTAAATATGCATTTTTTAGTGTGCACAACTCCTATGAGGAAGAAACAGGAAACAGTGCGAAGAACTGTTCAAGATCTCAAACATATTGACTTGGAAAAAAAATACATTTAAACGGCATTACGTTTACAGCGTTGCTATGCTAATGCTTATACTGTTGATATTTGTATATTTCACTTGAGAGACGAACCCTAAAGATTTTGACGGAATTATCGCTTATCTTATGAGGAAGAAACATTTCGGGAAACAGTGCGAAGAACGGCCGAAGATTTAAAATGTGTGGACATAGAAAAATATAAATTTAAACGGCATTACGTTCAAAGCGTTGCTAGGTTGCCTATAGAGAAGACAAATATTTGCATATTTCGCCTCAGAGCACATGTAGAAACAATGGCGCGTGCCTTTTATGAGTCATTAAAAAAGAATAAAACAAAAGGACACCACAAAATCAGGTTTCCAGGCACAAGAAGTATTATCTCTAAGAGTTCTAAATTGGTATACTCCAACGGCTTTACTTCATAGACCTCTTTCATAATGGCAGCCCAATTAAATATTCTTTTATATTCATTTAAATTAGCCTTTCTGACCTCGTTCGTGTGTCTGTAATTCCAAAGAATCTTTGCTTTGTAACGAGGCCAGAAAGGCTAATTTGCATGCATATAAAAGAATATTTAGACTGGCCGCCATTATGAAAGAGGTCTATAGAGAACGACCGAGTGAGGAGTTAGAACGAAGATATAAAGCGTACTAACTAAACTAGCAGCTTGAATAAATTTGTCCACCTGATATTAGATAAAAGCGTGGGAGACATTAAGCGTAATTTAGCTGTATTTCTTCGGCTCTCACACGAGTTTGTCTTCTTGCGCATCGTCGATAGTGTTATCCATAACGGCTACGTATGTCAACATTCGTCGCAAAAGAAATTTCCTTTGATTTACAGCAGCATAAATACTTTAATTATCGTCGTGGCCTTCTTCCTCTATTAAACGTTTAATAGTTTTCCAAATCTTCCGATGAGTGCTATCTCGCCGAAGACATTTTAACAATCTAAGATGTTTTTTGTATATTTTCAAAAATTCCTTCATAAATTCAGGTACCAAGGAATTATAAACATGTTTTGTGGTTTCATTTTTGTAATGGCGGTAAGACGTGTTTTTATGTCCTCCTTTGTCTCGCTGCTTTTTGGTGCAAAGTTTTTTAAACTTTGCAGTATTGTGATGAGTGGCGAAAATTCACACGATATATATATACATTCATTCTAGTCAGGGCGCACGTGTACTCCCGTGGAAATTTTGTGTTGCAAGCACACCACTGGTCTAGATGTGTCAAGGTGACCCAAAAGAACGTGAAAAGTTTTGGTGGCAACATTACAACATGCTCAGACTGGATTTACGAGGGGTCAAAACTGTGACGTATATAATCTAGCATGGAAACGACGCTGAAACATAAAATCGCCTATAACTCATCAAAACGTGCGCGAAAACGTACCATAATCGATCAAAAACTACTGCTCAATACCACAAGTACTAATGTATAGTGTTTTAGGGATTAGCGTGGTCACGTGACCAAGTTATGTAAAATGTGCAACAGAGCCTATTAACGTATTTATAATAGCCCCAAAAATATTATTGTTGCGCACGCCAATGCTGTTGCTGAAGTTGATCATGTTTATACAATATATGTAGTTTACATAGTATACCATGTCGTGATTAAGCCAGCATGTACACGAGGCTGAGGAAAAAAGAGTGTAGTAACGTAACTGAACATGATCCACAAAAATGTTAAAAAGATTGAGCAATGAAAAATGTTTAAAAAGAGTGATCAATGCGTTAAGATATATAAAAAAGTATGCATATGGTATGCATACTTTATAACAATTAGTTATAAAGAGTCATATGTTTATTTGAAAGTAATCATCATTAATTAATAAGGACTTAAAAGTAATCCATTGACAGATTGAATGGAGACTAACATCGTCTCCCTAAAACTATAAACAAAATGCCCTACATTGCGCTTTATCTTCAGTGTGACTTAACAAATTTGCACTCGATTATACTGTCTCACTCCCTCATCTGCCAGTACATCTTCATCCTTGTGCACGTTTTCGCACTCTACAGCGTTAGACCTCTACAGGTCTGTGCAGTGAACTCCAGCTTTGCAGCACTAGCAACAGTTAGTAGAACATCGTTCCTTTGATCATCCGCATTTTACCTGTTATGTGATGGCTTCAGGTTTTGTCATAACAGGCCGCCATTCATCTTTATCCATCTGCCATCCATAATTATGTGGTGAGAACAGCTCTGGATTCGGTATCACGTCGCTATTCCACACCATCATTTGATAATGCGCTCGTAGGATTTCCTGATACAATGCAGCCTGTGTTTGTGATAGCCTGTATGATTGTGCTTGTTTCTTTCTGAAGAGGAACCACCTTAGCTCCTTGATGGTTGTGATGCTTGTTTTAGGCAAATAGAGTGGCAAATAGAGCTGACAGAAGAACGTTTCAATGCCTGCGAGGCTGTAAGAGATACTGCATGACTTGGAGGCTGCTGTACCTAACGACTCAGCTCCGTAGATTCTTATAGATTATAGAAAAGTACATAAATAATTAATTTACAGGATAACTGAACGCTAAACCGTTGGACGGATAAATATACAATACGACTTACCAATTAAGACTGGCTCTACGTCATCTGGATCAGTCTTTTGTGGCTAGAGCGCCATGGCTGTCCCATGTACAGTGCGCTTCCCATCGTGAGTTTCTTCAGCGAAGTCAACATTATCGATAGTTAAGAAAAGGTGTTTGCCTTTCACAATATCTGTGGGAGATACAATCCTCCATACTTTTCCATGTATTGAAGAACATGTGCTTCGACTAGCGATTCTACTGTTAGAAGACGATTATTGTCAACAGACATCACAAACCCAAGGTCCTAATTGCACCCTCTCTGTTGAAGAAAATCGCACCACGGGTGAGCATCTAGCTCAGAGTACGGTATCAATGTGTTTATAACTGAACGTCAAGTCAAAAAAACAAGTCTCACATGATAACCTCTACCTATGAGATACCACAGCAGCTAGCAGTACACCTGGCTATCCATCAAGCAATCAGAAGCGAGGAAATTGTAAACTTGTTGCATGGATAAACCATCTAAAGAAGCAGTAGAGTTCTTCTGGACAGTTATCTTTGGACAATGTGTCTAGCGACCCAGCCAGTGCAAACACACTTTTTACACTTATTGATGGACTTGCTAAGGATTAAAGCAGCATCATACAAGGTCTTCATGTTACTTGCGCAGTTTTCATTAACAGTTTCAGATCACCTGAATGGCAGTGTCTTTTGATTCTTTGACGCTTACGCGTTCGGACTCGTGCAATCGTTTTGGCCTGTGGAACTCCACATCTTCCAATATGCTCCATATCTTCTGGATAATTGCAATATCTTCTGGATAAGTTCTCTTATGGCCTTCCGGCTGAACACCTTCCCTCATACATTATTTTCCTGCGAAATACTCTCATATGCAGCATGTAGCTGAGACATACTCATTATCTTTCCACTCTTCAGTACCACCTCCGTACGTCATTGTCAGGAACTCTATCTTGGCTGCTATTTCACTTGTATTTTGATTACTTGTTGTGGCAGCAGGTTTGCAAAGGACGCTTGTGACGTATTTTGCCAAGCAATTTTTATGGTACTTGATATCAATTACATGAGCGTCTTTGCAGTCAATTGCAGTACAGAGAGTTTGACAAGGAGTTTCTCAACTCCCAGCTGCTTCAAAGCTGTATCCCTGCAGAAGATGAACTAACCTGTAGTGCAAAATTAAGGCTGTCGGTATCCTGCTTTGCCGTCACAGAAAAAGCACACATCCCTGTTGTAAGGATATGTTTTCGAATGAATTAGTGCGGGATGTTTCAATTCTGATAAATCACTCGATTTTCGCCTCGATTCGTTTAGCTCAACTAGCTCTATTTCGTACCTCTTTCTGCATGCTTTCTTTATCATACCCAACGTGTAAACGTGTAATATCGAGATCGTTCCTTACTGAGTTAAAGAGTTTCTCATTACACATTGGGTTTTCGACAAGCTCCGCTTCCTTTTCCGTCTGACGAATGATGCACAATTGAAAATTAACTGTTGCCTTTTGGAGAAATTCAGCATCACATATACAAAAATCATTTACAGGTAAATATGGGGGACGCCTTTTCTATTCAGCTGATGATAACAAATAATGGATATGAAACACAGACTCTCCAGCTCTGAAACAGCTCTGATACACACAAGATTTTTAAAAGAATATAGTAATTTATATTTGGTTCGAAATAGAGCATATTGTTACATCTACGTTTGGTATGGTTGCAGTATGGCATAAAGGACATCATCTGCATAATTATTGCATACTTTAGGTTTTAGCCTCAAATCATGTGACCGCGTACTGTGTAAACATGGTCGACTACAGCAACATCATTGGCCTGCAACATGACATTATTGCGTTGTTCTAAACACGCCAACAAGCTCTTTACGTGCTAACTTGGTCATGTGACCACGATAATCCCAAAAACATTTTACATTAGTATTTAAGGTATTGAGGAGTAGTTGTTGAGTGACTATGGTGCATTTTGGCGCACGTTTTGAAGAATTATAGACGGTTTTATGTTTCAGCCTCGTTTCCATGCGAGATTATATACATCACACTTTGGCCTCCCATAAATCAAGTCTGAGCAAGTTGTAAAGTTGCCACCAAAACTTTTCACGTTCTTTGGAGTCACCTTAACACATCTATACCAGTGGCGAACTTTCAGCACAAAATTCCCACGGGACTTTATTTCAATGACACTTGCTCCTGGACTATTCATTCATATATAGAGTCAGTGACCGATAGTGTTAACATCCGGGGGATGGCAACATTATTTCGTAGTATTTTGGTACTTTAATATACTTTGTTTTTTAATTTAATTTGTGAGTGGAAAAGTGAATCTGAAGTTCCTGCACAACGAGGGCAAACCGTTAAGTGAGTTATCAATGGTTTTTTACGTGTATCAAGTTGTAATGCAATTAGATTTCGATATCTTGAATATTTCATAATATGTTTGGAATGTAAGTTGTGTCCCCCGGGTTATTATGTTAACATGTTACTGCGGCTACTGCGCACGCGCGAGCTGAAATTGATAAACAACATGGCCGGCCAAGGAGTGTGATAATATTTCTTCTGGAAACAGGGATTTTGTGGATTTATAGTATTAAATATGGTGTAGGAGAAAGGATTCGTTGTCTGTTAGGGGAAGACGAGCCTAGATATAAAATAAAAGTCTGACATTCAGGATATTTCTGTCACGTTGTCATGAGTCAACTGTCAGGTAAAGTGCAGCATTTTGTCTTCCGAGTCTCTGTTTAATATACCGTAATGCCTAATGGAACGCAATAGACGCAGAATAACCTGCGAGATTATTTTGTTAGAAATTGGACACCAGCACTTTTGTAAAGCGTATTATTTACGTTCTGTAGTTTCGCTATTTACTTCGTTTTAATTTTTACAGCATTTGATTAATATTGTATATTCTTAGGCTTAATAGAAATACATGTAGATATATATTGCGGGTTCGATTCCCGTTTGGGGCTCAGAAATATTTTCTGAGTTTGCGTTAAAAGGTTGAGTAGCAAACAATTTACCATAGCACTGATCTTAGATTGATTTATTCCTTGTTTATTTATTTATTTATTAGAATTTATAATACATATCAATTACAGTATTACAACTAAAAATTGAATGTATTAGGGTAAACCAAAAACAGAATTCAAGATTCCCTCAGGATTTGTTTGTTTGTTTGTAAACTTTATTTTGACAGGGTAGCCCATTCAGCCGAAGCTGGTATCCAGAGGGGCCCTGTACAACATATCACACAAAATTACAAGAAATATAATATATAACTAATAATAAGAATCTTATATACTATAATATACTCAAAAATCATGCATTCTAATAAGGCTCTTGAAAGATAGCAATGAAGTACATGCTTTGATACTTGGCGGTAAAGAGTTAAACAATAGTGTTCCAGAATACCTAAAACTACATTTTCCAAGACTTAACTTCGGTTTGGGGAGATGAATATCATTTCTCCTTCTTGTATTATATGAATGGATGCTACTGTTTCTAATAAAATATTCACTAAGATATTTTGGGACTAGGTTATGCAAACACTTGAAGACTAGAACACATTTATTTCTTCTTCTGATTGTCTTTAAGTCAGGCCATCCCAAGATGTTAAGAGCCTCGCTTGAACTGTCTCGTCTCATTATGATACGAGCTGCTCGATTGGTCACCCTTTACAAATACAAATAACATATAACATTAATATGAAATCAAAGAGTAAGACATAACGAAATTATACGAAACAGAAAACTATGGATTAAAAGAAACAGGAAAAAGTTTGAAATAATGCTGAGAAAGTAGCCTCTTAAAAAACGACAAGGTGTTAATGCCACGTATAGAGTATGGGAGAGAGTTCCAGAGCCTAGTGACACGAACGAAATAAGAACACTTAAAGACATCTGTACGGGCATAAGGTACTATAAGAGTCAAGTCATCAATATTACGCAGACAACGACCCGTGTCTACTAAGCCATGAATCATTTTAAAAAGGAAGACAATATCTACTTCACGACCTAAAATAAGTCGAGAGGCGCGGCGCTGCACCTGCTCAATGTTGTTGATATTACGTTTCTTGTATGGAGACCATACTGGACTAGCATATTCTAGTGTTGACCTCACCCACGTGGAATAGAGTAAACGCTTTACGGTGTGATCATCAATGTCTCTCGAAGTCCGATACAATAGACAAAGCATCCTTTGGCCCTTAGCAACTACATGATCAGTATGGGTGTTCCAGTTGAGACTTTCTCACTCTGAACAACAGACAGCTGTTTAGAACCCAAATAGTACTGGCGATCTTAAATTGTACGAGTTCTAACAACTCTCAGCACCTTACACTTATCGACATTAAACTCCATGCCCCAGGTGATAGACCAATTGTACAGAGCATTAAGATCTTCCTGGTGTTTATCTTGGTCAGCATTGCTGAAAATAACTAGAAAACACTTCGAGTCATCAGCGAATAAGGGTAAGTGCGATCCCTGAGTGATTGCATCTGCCATATCGTTGATGTATATAAGGAACAGAAGCGGTCCGAGGACCGAACCTTGAGGAACACCAGATATTACAGGCAGCCATTCAGAAGAAAATCCATCAAGAACAACACAGTGGCGTCACTGAGAAAGGTAGCTACGGAACCAAGAAAGAAATGGGTCCTGAATACCAAAAAAATGAAAAAATGAAAAAAAACAAATGAAAAAATGAAAAAAATAAATGAAAAAAAAAAATGAAAAAAAATTAATAAATAAAGAATAAATAAAATTGAAACAATGTAAAATTTCCTCTACTGTATATGCCCAATAAAGACATGCCTTGTTCCTTGGCCATTTATTGGCTGTATAATTGTAGCCTCGGAGAAATTTGGTGCTATTCCCATAATATGAATTCTCAAATAAAGAGCATTTGAAACTGCCTGAATAATTATATTATTAGCCCACATTCCTACACTAGAGATATTTTGTTAACTCATGGTGGGGGACACTGACAGGTTATTGACTGCATGATTGACTTTTCTGAGACAGGGGATTTGATTTTTTTTAAAGGTTGAGGGATGGGATTTTTGACACAAAATAATTTTAATACTAACTTCTTATTAACCGAGAGCGCAGTCATTACGGGAAAATATCAGACCGTTGTCTTGACAGTACTGACCGACCATGCATAGGAAAGTCCGAGGTCTGATATTTTTCCCGTAATAACCTTATTAACCTCGACGTTAATAAGAGGTTTATTATAGGGCATGGCTTTTTTAAACAACAATCAACATACTTTACATACATTTTCAATGACAGAATCGTCATTTTCAATCTTGTTCTTGTTCTATTGTTTTCATGATAGTACATTAAGACTCTCTTTTAGATTGTTCATCGTCCAACTCATACTGTACATGAATTATTGTTTAATTTACTAAATTAGTTCAATTTTTGCTGCTTTTCAAAATTTCCTATCGTTGTTCGGCTTGTTCCTTTGTAAGAAAATGGTTGACAAAATCCGCAATCCGGACCGGTCCATTACCGGGAAATAGCAATCAGAGCACGCAATTTAACCGGAAGTAGCTTCTGCCATATAATAATAACTACTTAATGACCAAGAGTGAGGTCTTTATGGAAAATATCTAACGAGCACTAGCGACAAAGGTTTGGTATTTTATTGTAAAGACCGTTATTAAGTAGTTTTATTATTATATGAAATCAATGTTGTATTTCTTGGTATTCAGACTTCGCTTCCTTTAACGTTATAAAAACACCGGACTAGCATTAATTTCTATTGTTTCTTTCTTGTCTGGATACTAAAATTTACTTTTATAATGTTTATTGTTCATCATCGTTTATTTAATTTATTTTCATCATTTGAGTCAATAACTCTCTTATTAGGATTTTGTGTTTGTTCCTGATAATCACAAGGCATTAGCCAGTGAAATGTTATCCATTTAAACATAGTAATTGCCATAATGTTCTGTCCAACTTATCACCTTTATCAACCTTGTGATTACAATAATATAGATCAAGAATTGTTTTTCTAACAAACAGAAAATATATTAACTATTAATAATACTGCAGCTTAATTATAAGCAAGCAATCTAAAATCCTGCACAGCATTAAACTTGTGTCATGCATTATGCTACTGTTTTATTTAATATGATACATAATTCTATAAAACTTTGCACTGTCCTTGGGACCTAGTCTTATTTTTACTGGTTATTGTTGTATATTTGTGCTGTCTCTCAAGTCTGTGGACAGTTCATTTGATCTCGTGGCAAAATGATCTATGTGTAAGTTTTATCCAGAGAGAGCTGTGTTATTTCAATTTTCAAAGATCTGCCTTTGGTTCTCGTCGCTTTACATCTTGTCGCTTGCCAGGCCGTTCAAGGACTCCTAAATGTTGCTACTTAAATATGGACATCTCTGCCTCTGTATTCGTTTATCTGGACGTCTACAGCTGTCATCCTGTGGATATGTCGAAACAAATCCTGGTCCGTCTATCTCCTCTAACAATACAGATGCTGGCAAGGCTAAACGACAACAAAGTTCGGCGAATATTGTGAATTCATTGAAGTGTGGCATCGTCAACACGTGTTCTTTAAGAAATAAGCTCACCGAATTTCAATTATAACTCACTGCTAATAACCCTTGATATATTTGCAGTAACAGAGACTTGGTTAAGCTCTGATATTTCGGATGCTGAGATCCTTTCTGGTTTACCATACAATTGCTATAGAAATGATAGTTCTGATGGTAGGAGAGGAGGAGGCGTGTTATTAGTCGTGAAAAACAACTGTATTTGTACTCGTCGTTCAGACTTAGAACGAAATCTTGAAATGGTTGCTATTGAAATCGAGTCGTCCAACTCTCCGAACATAATTGTAGCTGTATTGTATAGGCCACCGGACTCACATGCTGTTTTTCAGGAAGAATTTGAGGCTATTTTATGCAATGAAAATACTCTGCATAGCAATAAAAAAATTCTAATACTTCTAATACTTGGTGACTTTAATTTTCCTAAGATGGATTGGCCTAACTTGACTGCTTCTTCGTTAACTGGATGTGAATTTGATTTCTGTGAAATATATATGAAAGATTATTTTCTAAGTCAGCTTATTACTTTGCCAACAAGGATAGCTATATAAACAGCGACACTATACTGGATTTGGTCATTTCCAATTATGCTGACAATATTTTGCATCTTGGCATTGTTGACCCGACTGATATGCAATTACCGACGGATCATTCATTAATTCTATTTGATTTCATATAGACATAAGTATATAGTTCAACTCGTACGCAGTCATTTCTCTTATGCGTCGCAAGTGTGGTGCCCACAATCAGTGAGTCTGGTAAAGAATATCGAAAGAGTGCAGAGGAGGGCCACAAAGTTCATCCTTGGTTTGGGCTTCGATACCGATGTTCCATACCTTACGAGGCTACAACTTTTGGATCTTTTACCATTATCATACTGGCATGAGTATTTGGATATGATCCTTTTGTATAAGAACATCAGAGGCCACATCCATATAAGTGAAGATACAAACCCAGTTCATGAAAACGTCGGTAAAACCAGGAGAACTAATAAGGATCCAAATTCAATCCTATTGAAGATTCCGTTTGCTAGAACAGTTTGTTTTCAATCAAGTTTCTTCATAAGAGCCAGTAGAACATGGAACTGTTTAACATCAAACAAGGTTTAATCAAATATTATAAAAACGCTATGTGTAATATATTTGATATTGACGATCCAAGAACATGGAAAACAGTATGTATCAAATGCCATACTGCGCGGGCACTTGTAAATGGACTAAGGTGTCTTTGTTGATACCTTTTTTTAGTATTTTTTGCTTTTATGTAATCGATTGATTTTTTTATTTTATTTTATTTTTTTTGTTTACTTAAGGGGCCACCGTAACTGGGGAAACCTGTGGTGGCATCCCAAGCTTGTATGTAATACTTTTCGTAGCTGAAGTTTAATAAACCATAAACCATAAACCATAAACGTCTTCCAAGACAAAGCCGCTTTGTTTACTCCTATAAGAAAGCAGATTTCCATGCCCTAGGGAGACATTGCAAGCCATACCTTTCCTTTGTGCTCTACAAAACGAAAACATTGATGATGACTGGCAGTGTTGGTATCATGGATTGACAGTGAAGTTATCCATCTCCTTCACAAGAAAGATGCTGCTCGCAGAAAGGCATTGGCGGGTGGTTGCGTCAGTCGTTCTCCTCAAGACACCGCGTGGGAAAAGTATCGTATTCTCAGCCGAGAAGCGAAAGCATTAATTGATCAGAAGCACAAGGACTATATAGAGTCTATTGCGTTCTCGGTGACAAATAACCCTAAGCGCTTTTGGTCGTACCTAAAGGCACGGACAAAATCAGGATCTATCCCAAATACTGTGTCGCATAAAGGAAATCAATATTCAACAGCGGAAACAAAAGCAGAGGCATTTAATGACTTCTTCTTCTCGTCTTTTACGCAGCCTTTGAATAACGTTTCTTCAAGTCAAGCGGTGGAATGTGGAATAGGTTCTATATTAATTAGAACAGATTTGTATAACGGAAGCGGAAGTCGCAGACTTATTGAGTCGGCTTGATCTAAACAAAGCCCATGGTGTTGATGGAATCCCAGCCAGAATTTTGAAGGAATGTGCCAACGTGTTAGCTCCCTCTGTTTGTTATATTTTCAATAAATCGCTCCGTCTTAGTGTGCTCCCATCACAGTGGAAACTCGCTCATGTCGTGCCGATACATAAGAAAGGTAATAAGGAACTTATATCTAACTATCGTCCAGTGTCACTCCTCTGTGTGCTTTCTAAAATGCTAGAACGGTGTGTCTTCAAGCGTCTGCTTATTCACCTTTCATCTGTCCTTCAAGATACACAACATGGTTTTATGAAGGGTAGATCAACTGTTACTCAGCTTTTGTGCTTTTTGCATGAAGTCGGAACAGCATTGGACAAGGGTTTTCAGACAGATATTGTTTATCTTGACTTCTCGAAAGCCTTTGACAGTGTCTACCACAGTTTACTCGTCAATAAATTGAGGTGTCACGGCATCGACGGTAGCCTTCTCCAGTGACTTTCCAGTTACCTTACAGACAGAACCCAGAGAACTGTAGTTGGTTGTGCTTTATCTAGACCTCTTCCAGTATTGTCAGGCGTACCCCAAGGCTCCATTCTGGGACCACTTTTGTTTGTAGTTTTTGTCAATGAATTACCTGCATCTGTTTCAGATAACTATTCAACTCTTCTTTATGCTGATGATACCAAGTTCTACCGTATTATTAAACAACCTAGTGATACACAGAAGCTACAAAATGGTCTTGACCTCTTATACCATTGGGCCTTAGAATCACAGCTGAAATTCAACGTTTTAAAATGTGAGTGTCTTACAGTGACAAGAAAAATAAATCCTGTAGAGCGAGTCTATGATTTGGGTAATCACCATTTAAAGAACTCAGTTTGTCAAAAGGATCTTGGTTTGATTATTAGTAGGACGATGACATGGAAAGAACATAGTTGAAAGGTGATTAGCAAAGCAAACTCAATGTTGGAACTCCTTAAACGCTGTTCTGGTAATTTTTTTCTGTCCCAGCCAAGATGCTTTTATACTTGGCACTGGCACGCTCTCATCTTGATTACGCCAGTGAGGCTTGGTCTGGGCAATCTATAGAAGTGATTCGTTCTGTGGAAAGTGTTCAAAGAAGAGCGACAAATTATGTTCTTGGTTACTCCAACACTTTATCATACAGGGAGCGGCTGATTAAGACTAATCTTTTGCCAGTTTGTTGCTGGCATGAGATTAAAGATCTGCTGTTTTTGCATGGCTGCACCAAAGGAAAATACAACATTGATGTTAATAATTATGTACGTTTTACTTCATGTAACCGTTTGAGCAACTCTTGTGACCTTAACTTTTTGGTACCAAGGAGTAGAACCAAACATTTTGAATTAAGTTTTTTTATTAGGACTTGTAGGTTGTGGAACAATCTTCCAATAGATGTAAAGACAATTCATTCAACTAACACTTTCAAGAATTTATTGAAAGCTAGATACTTTGCCGCTCTGAACTGTAATTTTGATGTTGACATAATTCGCTCATGGCGCTCAGTTTGCCTTAAATGTAATTATCTTACAGATCTGGTTGCAGATGATTTTAAGATCTGTTGCTAAAATGATGCTAAGTTATTGTAAATATATTTTAGTTGTTAATATATTAGTTAGGCTATTAATATTACTAATCATTTTGTTTTTATTTACGGGCATGGTGAGATTGGGAGGATACCTAGGTTAGGGTTTCACCCTGTTGTATCCTCCCTTGTTGTACTCATATTATTTTTATTATTATTACTGTAAATTATGGTACAACTTAAATAAAGTATACTATACTATACTCCGGTTCCCCTGCATTGTTTTATCAATCGATTCGTCACGATAGGGTCCATCTTTTGGTAAATTTCGTTTAATATAAATTCCCATGGATTGATGCCCTCTTCCTAGCTCCGATTCTTCGTAATTTTCGCTACCTTCCTCGTCCGTCAGTGTATAGTGTTCTTCCTCAGTATCTTCTACAGTTTCCTCGTCTGTGTAAGATTTCACACTTTGCCCCTCCAGCTCATCGTTTGTGTACAAGTCGTCATATGTGGCAGAGGAATTACTTTTGAGAGATCCATTGACGTTAGGGATTGATTGTACAGAGTGTCCTCCATGGATGTTCTTTCCACAAATGTCGCACTGATGAAACATCGTTACACATTCGCAATTGAACACAGAATGAATCTGATTGTTATATTATCGATAATTTATAAAACATCTAACATGAATGGTTATAAACATCCCCAACACCCCTAAAGATCCCTCATTACCCCTCAAACGCCCCTAAATAACCCTCATACGCCCCAACGCTCCTCAAACTCCCCTCAATATCCCTCAAACGACTCCAACGCCCCCATTACATCCCCCTAAACACCCCCATTACGCCCCAAGACCCCTTCGAACTCCAGAATCAATCGAGAATGATTCAAATGATTCAGTAAGATTCAATTCGGTGTTTATTGGGATTCTTGATGATTATTTGTGCTAAAAGGAAAACTATTTACCTATATGGGGATTATTTTTACGCGTTTGCAATTGAACACAGAATGAATCTATTTTCAGAATAATCGATAATAATAATAATAATAATAATAATAAAATACATATTTATTTATACAGGGTAACCTTGTCAGCAAATATTCATGCTGTTATCAATAAGGGCCCTGTGTACTTCTACAAACTACAATTACAAGCTAAAAATTACAAACTACATACTAAGAACTATATGAGTATAAACCTAAAATTACATATATTACTACTATAATGCTAAAAATAAATAACAAAATTAGAAAAGTTTACTTATTTAGAGTTCATTGAAGCAGAAAGGTCCTTGGAACCAGAAAGATTTTCTGGCTGCTTCAGTTTTTACCCGAGGCAATCGTAATGAAATGTTGTTGTTCCTTGTCTGATATCTATGGTTCATCTGATTAATATAATTATTAAAAACCGTAATGGATGTTCCCTGAAGACATTCAAAAATTAGACAGGCTGCCTTTAGCTTCTTCCTGTTAGTGATTGACATCAGACCACATTCCTTATTACTCATATCAGTCTTTTTGTAAATCGTTCTTATTGCCCTCTCCTGCAAGTGTTCGAGTCTGCTCTCAATAGTGTCAGATACTTTCAAAACCGAATTTGAACAATATAAGATAGTTGGTAAGATGATTGCTTTATAGATAGTTTCTGCAGCCGCTTTGGTCAATGATCTTCTCATTCTGGACAGTAATCTTAATCGGGAGCTGGCTTTCTTAAAAACCTTTTCCAAGTATTCGTTCATATTAATACACGGGTCAAGCCAAGTCCCGAGATACTTGTAACCTTTGCCAACATTTATTAATTTACCATCAATAAAAATTTCCAAAGGAACTGTTGCAGTAAGTCGTTTTGCTGTGACAAACAACATTGATTCAGTTTTGCCTTGTTTCAAATTTATAATGAGCCTGTTTTCATTCATCCACTGCACTCACTGATACCCTTCATCTCGGTTATTAATATCTTCTCGATGACCTGGAAACTGCTGTGTGATGTATATATATAATGGCATCGTCAGCGTACATTAAAAGGTTGCACTTCTTTACACATTTAGCTAAGTCGTTTATATGGAGCAAAAATAGTAACGGTCAGAGAATCGAGCCCTGCGGCACTCCAAATTTGACAGATTTTGTTTCAGATAGACTATTCCCATACTGTACAATTTGAGAACGACCAGTAAGGTAACTGCACAACCACTTCAATTCGTCATTACATATACCATATATAGGTAGCTTAGATAGGAGTATAGAGTGCTCAACAGTGTCAAATGCCTTCTGTAAATCTATGAACAAGCACGACGAATATTATCCGTAAGTAGAGTTACAGCTAGCTCTGTGTTATATCTTTTCCTAAAACCAAATTGGGATGACGTAATTAAATCATTAAGCTCAAGATAAGATGACAGCTGGTTATATATAACCCTTTCGACAATCTTTGATATACATGGCAATATGGAAATTGGACGATAATTTCCAAATGAGCTTCTATCTCCAGATTTAAAGAGGCAAAACTTTTGCTATTTTTAAACTCTTTGGAAATATTGATTATTTCATCGATAAGTTCATCATAAAAGTTAACGGACTGGCCAATACCGATGCAGCATCTATGAGTAATTTTGGTGGTAGGTTGTCGTGTCCTGGAGCTTTGAAAGACTTTAAATGAATAAATTATTGTAGATCTCTCGTTCATTAACTGGTTTGAAAACAAATCGGGTGTCTACTTCGTTGATACCCGCAGAGTTTTGCCACACAAAATTTACTGGTAAAAAGTTACACAATCGATCAACACATGTGGTGAAATAATTACAAAAGGAATTAGCAATTGTTTTCTTGTCTGTGACCATTTCTCCGGAGATGTCAAACGCCGATGTTTTGGGTATTTTAACATTCACAGGGTAGATACTTTTGACAGCTTTCCAAAATCGTTCAACATTACTAAAAGCACCCACTGTTCCTGGTATTTGAAGGACTAACTGTTGTGATCGATGGCTTATGGATTTACAACAATTTCAAATATTTGAATAGGTTATACTTGCTTTTATTTGGCATATCACACCTCATAAATGAATTGCAGTATACGGTGTTTACAATATGGAGCAACTGGCAAGCTCGGGCCGTGCGCGCAGGAACGATTCTGTCTCCTTCTGTGCCCGCATATAGTCATACTCTGTGCTCATACTGTACTCGACTTTTCCTTTTGTCTTTTCTAATTAGTTCCACGCAATATCTCACACAACATGAAGATTCGACGCAAGGGGCGGTTTTCCACTGGGCGAATATTTTCGCGCGAAGCGAATTTCTATATTCAAAATATTTCTGATTAGTTCCAGCTGAGAGCTCGTAAGAGGCATTTATAGGACGTAATTGGACAACCATACTGTAGTTGGGACAAGGAGTGAGTCGATAAGTTCATTTGACTATTCTAAGACAATAAGCCAGTGCGTCGGGGAAAAACTTATTTCAATTCATAACATCAGGCTGGGGAATTCAGTATAACGAATTTGCAAGTGTAAATAACAATGCAAATGTGAATTGTGATTTTAACCTGATGTTATGAATGGAAATCAGTTTTTTTATATAGTATACTTATATTAAATATAGGTTAAAGTACGAGGGAGAGGTTTTTATTCAACTGTGAAGACCGAGAGCCGCAGGCCCGAGGTCTTTACAATTGAATAAAAACCGATACCCGAGTACTTTAACTTGTTTATATGCTCAGCAGACCATATTCTTTTGTTCTTTGGAGGTTTTCTAATTATCATGCTTCAAATAACTTGTTTTAAAAAGAGAGCAATTAGGGAATTGGAAATGCATTCTATTATTACGTTGTGTGTATGCATGGATGGATGGTTTTGTTCCAAATACAATAAATATTTGTTATGCTAATTTTCAAGATGAATTGGTCGGAGGTTATTATTTTTGCGTAATAACCGGGTAAGCGGTTTTTACTTTTCTGTAATAACTTTCAACCCCGCATTTCCCCTGCAGAAATCAAATACCACCGCCTGCTTTTAGGATGAAGGTCATTACGGAAAAGTTAAAAACCGACGAAGAACAAAAGAATATGGTCTGACAAGTTTATAATATATATACAGGGTGTATAAAAAAAAGCGCAACCTCGGAATTTCCCAAGAAATCCACTGTGTTCTTAAACACAAAAGATTTTCGCCCCCAGGGGCATAACTGTCTAATTACTACAAATTCGAGCACGTAAAGCAGAATTGAATCGAAATTTATGCATTTATTTAGTGGAAGTTGTTTAGTTTACAAGTATCAACAACAGTTAAATTCCCAGAGGCCTAAAATATTTTGTGCTAATAAAACAAAGTGGATTTCTTGGGAAATTCCGAGGTTGCGCTTTATTTTATACACCCTGTATACAGTATAGTTATTTTTATTAATTTATTACCCCAATTATTTTTACAAGTTGTAAATCCATTGTATATCTTCTCTAAAATGGATTATTATTAAATGTTTAATATATCACACAGGTTAAAAATTAAAAAGTTTAAAAACTACCAAACGTAATTTTAGACTACAATGTGATCTTCAGGGTTCAAATTGACCATTAACTAACCTTAATTGCTACAACCTGTTAACAAACATCTTTTGTATACTATAATAAAATTGTCGCCCTATTATGTAATAAAAGATTGGTGGTAGCATATAGGAAACGAGACCATTTGGTTGCGTTATAAAACAACCCATGGTTATAAGCAAGCTTTATAAGCAAGCTTTATAAGTCAAAATGTTAATAGCCAAAATGGTTAGGGTTCATATCTTCGTAGAACCTAGATCTAAATTGATCGTAAAGGCCATCGTATAAATCTATGTTGATCGAGACACCAGTTATTTTGAAGGAATAAGTTGTTGCATCAGTACTCTCTTTAGTTTATCCCATATCATATCCATGGCGCATGCGCTGCTCTCGGGCTGCCAACTGTCTCACATTGCCGTAGGGAGGCGAAGTATATAAATACTAGAAATACGTATACGCAACAACTCCTCGCCCAATTGCTGTTTGAAACTTACAGTACAGTACTTCTTTTAGTTCTAAATTACTTGAATTAGATAATAGCCATTTCATTTGCCAAACTAAATAAATTTCCATTGGACAATATCTCTCAGAGCTTTGTATTGTCTGAATTTAATTGTTTCATAGGACATCAAACTAAATACATGCAGCTCAAACTTTTTAATTTTTCAGTGCAGCAACATAATAGTGGGGGGGTCTACTAATGTTTCTACCATCAATCACTAAGAAAGAAATTACTTTTATCACAATATTGATGACTCACGAAACAATCAATGCAGTATTTAGTATAGACACCAAAGGCTGTTGAAGGAAGAAAGTGCATCTCTATCATACAATGAGTGACCTTTAAAAAATTAAATTCATTCAAACGTCTACGGATGCATATAGTTCAAATGTATAGGGGTCCATTCAAATTAGATTTACTAAGACGTATTAGGGATTCTACTCCAATTGTTAGTGTGGATAGATTATATCAGTAAGTTGATAATTCTACCCACATTGGACTACTGTGATGTGGAGCTGGCAGGAATATGGATAACTAAATATCGATGGTCATAATCAGAGGTCTCTATGCATGTCAGAGAAACTGATCTTTCCTAAGTCGGGACTTGAAACTGATTGGTTAATATAAATCCTAAGTTTTGTACCTCTTGTATTAGAAGCAAGTTACATTGTGTAATGCTAGTTAGGAAATTCCATGGCATTTTAACATCATATCTACCGGTAAAGAGCTGTTTTCCATGTTTCAATTAATCTGTTCATACATGTCATAGCACCATTATCTATTGTCTTAATTGACAATATGTGAAGGATATACAACTTTTGAGTTAAAATTAGTTTTTGTAACATTGTACTGTACATTTATGAATATGTGTTGAAATTTGTAACTGTAATTTGTTAGAAAACAAGACCCCCATATAAATGATACCAGTGTTAGCATCGAAGGGGCTATCCTGTATAAATATTATTGTATTATTATTGTATTATTATTATTATTATTATTATTATTATTATCATCATTATTATTATTATTAATAATAATAATACTATTATTATTATTAATACTAATAATAATAATGCATTAACAATAATAATACTAATAATAATAATGCCTAATGCAGATTGCAGATCCACTGTACTATATTTGCCATGTAACAAAGCATATATATGTGGCATTTTGTACGTAATATCACCATGCACATATATATTATAAGCTATATTCAGGATGCCATGCCTAGTCTGCTTGTCGACAATGATCTAGCTAACACAGTACTTAGTAGTGTCAACATACCCAATGTGAACATAATAATAATAAGCTGTATTTAACATTGACAGATCGCGACATAATAAATTGTGACCCACTACGCCAGCTAAGTAACTGTAGGTCTAACATGTTCCATAATGGAACACAGATTATATATGGAATACATGCCAGTATACAAAACATGGACGATTGGACGTCAAGATCATATCGTCAGAAACATAAAAAAGTATAACCTTATTGCCAGTGACGGCCTCTAACCATTGAGCCATCGAGATTCAGACTGAGAGAGGTTACAATGATGTACTGTTCTAATGATATATGTACTGCCTATGCAGCAGTTACTATATATATATCTGTAATGATTGGGTGTGTTAATACATACACTGCTGTATGCAAATGCAAGTGCATTTAGGCAGACATATATCAATAGAATCAGTACATCAATGTAACCTTCACTCGCCATCTGAGTCTTGGTAGCTCAATGGTTAGAGCATCTCACTGGAAATCAGGAAGTTATCCCTGTCCAGGACACAGAATAATTTTTCTGAGGATATGAGCTTGCTTGAGAATCATCCATGTACTGTATCGTCTGTTTCCCCCCGAGCGCTCCCTTATTCATTACAGCAGTGTATATATTAACACTGACAAGTATACAGTAATGCTTGTTTATTGCTACAAAATTGTAGGACAGGTCTAGGTCATATAGACACAGCAATAGTATGCATGTTTTTTCACCCTAAACTACTGTATATATAGGCTAATTATCAAGCACAGTATTTATAATTTCAATAAAATAATAAACATACTGTACATGCAATTCCAAAATTTGTACTACCGCTTTACTATTCTGCAGTATCATAAAGAACAAATGGTATATATTTTAAACTACATGGATTTAATTCCAACAGTCAAAATATTATACATATATGTTTTGAAAATTGAAAATTCTAAACATTCAAAACATCACACACCTTCAAATGTTTCCAAATCTCTAGTCTCTGTTAAGTATTTCAAAATATGTCTATTATATCATCAAAATACTAAACCTAACCCTAATCCTAACCAAATTACTACCCTAATAAAAAAAAACTATGCAGAAAAGGCAAATTAATTGCTCAACACAGACCGGTGAGTCGGTGACAATCACAATGTACATAATTATAATAGTCCTTTTACTTGTGTCCGTCTTTGATTATCTTGTCCTTCAACATTACAGTTTCGGCTACAGTTTCTGATAATGTCTATAGTAATGTTTGTTCATTACTGCATCCGCTGATTTTGTGAGGAAATGGCTGGTTTTTATGGCAATATAAATTTCCCCGTCTGCGAATATCGGCTTCTTCCGGAAAGCGCTTTGTCGCGCTGGCGTCAATTTAAATTTAAATTACGCCAAATTTAACGCACCAAAAAACCGTTTCAATACCGTTTCAATTTTTGCATTCGCAATCATGTGACGGTTGCAATTTAAATATTAATTAAAATGCAGAGGTCTACCTAGGTCTACCAATCAGCTTCTGTCTATATCTAGTTACCAGGACCAAATTTTCCGATGCCGCGCATGAGGACGGTTGATCATATATATATATATATATGTATATATATATATATATATAAACAAATAAACCCGATCCGAGATCAAGATCGGCTTGCATCTCGCGTGATAAGGGACTAAACGCCGGTCGATATTAGCACCCTCGCCCTCAGGCCTTCGGCCGGCGCTTCGCGCCGGGAAGGGGACAAAGGCGTTTCTTATTTTATTAAAAGAAATAAGAACAACCTTTTGATAATGACATAATGCCTGCGGAAATCAAGTTCGGAAGGAGTCGGAATGAGGGCTGTAGGAGTGTAGTAGGGTTAGCGAAGACTGAGTGACGTACGCATAACAAATAAGGCGTTATAAAATGAATAAATAAATAGGGTTAAGGCTCCTCCAAGAAGACGAAGAGTCTGATGACGTATGCATAAATAATGAGTTAGGCTTAGGGGTCTGGAAGGAAGACGAGAACGATGACGTATGCATAACTAATAAGTTGAATATTTAACGAGCCGGCATCCCGTTGGTCCCTATGTAGGGCGGTATTACGAAGAATCTCCCTAGGAAACATGTAATTAGTTGAGGCCCATATCATTAATGAAGATTATTATGAGACTTTTTGAAAGGCTGGTATTGAGGCAATAACTCTCTAATGTCATGAAATATATAATAGGGAAGGTCACAACGCAACTATGGCCCTAATTTTTTGATTTTGATTTGCGACTTTATTTAATGAGGGTTTCACTTGACAGTAATACAAGTAAAACTGATAAACTAGTGGCCCTCAAATTAAATGTTATCACAATTGGCTTAAGTGGTTGGATGAAGATGCAGACTTTGTTCATGTATTTTCATTCGATTTCAGTAAGGAATTTGACACAGTCTCGCAGACACTACACAGTCTGTAGGAAACTAAAATTACTTAACATTAATCCATATATTACCAACTGGATAATCAGTTTTCTTGGAAACAGAAAACAGAGGGTCGTTGTTGATGGAGTGAATACGCAGTTTGTTAGTATCAATAGAGGGGACCCACAGGGTTCTGTCCGCGGACCAGTTTTATTCGCTCTCATGGTTAGCGACATAAGTTCAGTACATCCTTAAAGCAACTTCTACTCGAATGACCGCCAAGACGACTCCACGTCGCGCTCGCGCAACGTTTTATTCACTCTTAGAATGATTCCATGCAATTTAGAATGATTCAATGTTGCATTGTTTTGTGCTAGCTGGGTGGTTTCTAACTGAAATATTTAAAAAAATTAACAAAAAAAAATTTTTCATTAAGCAATTACATTTTGAATCTGGAAACAAGAAAAGTAATCTGCATAGAACCTAGATCAACTAAAATATTAAAACAAGAAATAGTATTATCCTTTTTCCATGCAGTGAATATATTTACTCTTAAATAAAGATAATCATGTCACAAGATTTCATTCAAAGAAGACTTCTAGTGTAGAAGATTATTACTCGGGCCTCCCCCTGTGGGGGGAGAGCACGAGTCTTAAAAAGGGCTCTGTTTATTTGGCAATGTCGCGAAATGGCAATTCTTGCATCATCCCACTTGGGACTGGGTACGAGATCGATCTGAACCACTGCATATATTTATGCGCCATTGTCATATTTTTAATATTCATCTGGTTACCTTTCCTCGAGTGTTCTTCACTGAAAAAGTGAAAATATTTGATGTGGCTGGCAGTATCTTGATCTCACGATGCTTACAATCGCACACGCCGATCGCCGAAGACCTACGGCTACACGGTTGCCGTACCTGTACGCTGATGTGTACTCGATTAAACCTATGTTTAACAATTTAATATGAAACTCAACGTAGGAATGCTTTTTGAAAATATGTTAACCGTTCTGAGGTAACTGTAATATTTTTATAAACTTTGTTGCCTGTATTGTTTATTGTTATCATGTTATGTTATACAAAATAAAGTCGATGCTATAGTTTATTGTTTCACATATACCAAGTACTATCATTAAAGTATGTTGTTATCGAATTTTACCCTGATTCACTTATATTGATATTGATATTTTACCTGTAAGCTTAAATGGGGCTCCAAAATGTTCTGGGTTATCAGTAAGTTTGTATCGATTGTTCATACATGTATTATTATACACAAATGCTTACAAATGAACACACAGTATATAAATCTCTGACACCCATACCAACTATCAAGATCAAGGAGTAAAGAGTTTGTTGTTGTTTGACCTTGCTACTGCCAGCGCCATGTCTTATACACTCAAACTGAACCTGTTTGCCGGACTGACCATATGAATTGTTATTACATGAGCTGATGAGCACAGGCCGGCTCGCTTGCCAGGCTGACCATGTTGACTAGAACTGGATTATCTCAGCAAACAGGATGGCTCATTTGGTGCTGAGCCAACTCACCTTCATATAATCAAAGCCATTGGCCAACACTATGTTATAGGTTTGCAATGATGGAAAATTTAACCACCCCTGCACTGACAGCTGTATCATTACATGTACCATTGTACCTACAACTATAGATTTGTGTATATTGAATTTGCCTACAATGTCTTTCAACAAGCCACAACCTCAAGTAGCCCGAGTTAACGCCTAGCGGGCGTCTTGTTTATTTTAAATCAAGATCTTGAAACAAGATTTCATTCAAAAAGACTAAAAATATAATCTTAAAACAAGAAAAACTATTACAACTTGTTTCCAATGAAGATAATTGTTCTTAAATTAAGATTTAAAATCTGTATTATACAACATTGTTTATCTTAAAGCAAGATTTTAAATCTTGAAACAAGAAAATTTTTCGTTTATTTGTTTACTAACTTTACAATCAACCAAGAATGCAAAATAATTAATACAAAAAAACGGAGCATGGTTGAACATGGTTGAACGTATGTGTCCCATGTGAAGATCAACCTGACAAAAAATTACGGAATTGACATAAATTAAAGACAAGGACTAATACACTAATTACATATGATAGGACAAATTAAGAACAGCAGATTAAATTATACGAACGGCACTTAGATCAGTAAGTTTTCCAAGTGCGCGTTCGGTATTCTGTGATAAAACAACCACGAAACACAAAAACAATGTTTTGAAGTTCCTTTTTAGTCTTATTCGATCACATCGTCAAATAAACAAACGAGTATCGGCATACATCAAACAGTTTTCCGCCCTCTTTACCGAGATAAAACGATTATACATGAGCAATTTCATCGCAGTTAACCGGGCTAGCCCGGTTGCTAGCCCGCTTTCCATGTAATCGAAATGTTATGTAACCGAGCAAGCTCAGCTAACCGGGCAAGCCCGGTCCAGGTAATCGCCTCGTAATTGAGAAGAGTAGTAAATATAAAGTTGGTGTTTAAAAGAGAAAACAGACGTATAGCTATTACGGATGATCGGAAATAGATTGTTCCAGGGAAAGACAATTCGATTAAAAAAGGAGTTTCTAAAAAGAGAAGTATTGCCTTGAAGCAAATTGTCCTTGCTAGAACGGGTGAGAAGAAAATTAGGCAACAAAAGAGGAGATATCTAGATAGTAGAGGCGTTGTTTACATTTGAAAAAAGACGAGATCCTTTATTTCAAGCCGGTACGATATTGGTAATAGTTGAACTTCTTGAGACGCTCAGGATAAGACAACTCGTAGTCTTTTTGAAGTATAAATTTGGTAGCTCGTCTTTGAACACCTTCCAGGAGCGCAAGATCACGTGATGAACCTTGATGTGCCCAGATCTCACTAGCATGAGACAAGTGAGATAAACGAGAGCAATATATAGTAGCCGACGGCAGCGAGTATCAATTAATTGGGTGCAATTTCTGCGAAGAAAGCCAAGCAATCAGTTGGCTTTATCAGTACAGCTGGCAATATGAGGGGACCATTTAAGGTCATTGCTGACAATCACACCCGAGTCGACTTGATTAGAAACACTCTTTATTGGTTCATTGTTGAGGTAATAGGAATGAGCAGGAGGGCTGCGTTTTTGAGATACTCTGAGCAGGAGCGTCTTTGAAACATTTTTTCAGTTGCCAAGACAGCGACCAGTTGCACATAGAGTCTAGATCAAGCTGGAGGAGATCTCGTTATGCTGGTGACTGAATTGCGCGGTAACATTTACTATCATCAGCAAATAGTGCAACAGTACTATTAGGTTATTGCCGCGAGTAGGTGAATTGATTAATTGGAAGAAACTAAAGTCTGTGATAATGTCAATAAAACTAGTTTCTGATCCTATGGTAGAGAAACGTGATGACATCTCTAAATTGAGAATTTGCAACAAATTTCAAGAAACGGTTCAGTTCATGTAGTAATTCGCTAGAAGAATCAGATGGGCGATAACACACAGCGACAACAACTTTGTTAAATGGCGATGTAATAACAACAGAAGCAAGTTCCGACAAATTTAACCAACCAAAAAACAGTTGCAAATTCAGGACGTCGCAATCACAAACCCTTATAAATCCCGTGTCCTAACCTACGTACCCCCAGTGTAACTCTTTCACATTATTTCCTTTGGTTACCAATACCATGGCAACAAAAAGGACGTGAATGCAGAATGGATTTGCTTGGATTTCCCGTTATAAGCTAGGGACTAAACGCCGGTCGGTATTAGCACCCTCGCCGAGGGATTATAGCCGATACTAGACAAGCGGAGTTGCAAATATCAGGGGAAATCCCGTACAGAAACGAAGAAAGTGTCAAGAAGCGAAGTCTCATGTTGCGAATGCCAAAGTTCAAACAAAGACGAGCTAGGGAAAACAATCAACCGATAAATGTAAAATTATGAAAAATTCAAAAGTCGTGGTAAATAAAGAAAAGTTACTTGAACAGGAGGATAAGACCGCAAATACCCAACACACGACGATGTTGTGACCACCCTGCTGCACGGAGAGCGTTAAAAAGTCAGGAAATCTGATACTCAGGACTACAAGTTAAAGCGATTTATCGACGGGCTGAGAGACCAACGGTCAAACATAAAATTTAGGAAAATTCAAAATTCCCAACAGATACGAAAGTAAAACTTGGACAAGAGGACAGGAACACCAAATCTTGATGATGAAGTTGTTGCCCAGCGGGCAAAAAAACGTCGATTCAACGTTGAAACGACGTCGCTCTTCGACGTCGACTTCTTTTTTATTTGACGTAAGCTTACCATTTATATTAAACTTTGCAGCAGTTTTCTTTCGAACCTTCGTTGGAAAACACTTCTTAATTTGATCCCAGAATGTCATGATGTGTTTATGTTTTCTCTGAAGATTTGTCTTGTGTAAATCGCCTTACTTTTTTGAATTGATCGCGTTTCTTAGACGGCGATAGGTTGACCAGTCGATCTCTTTCGCTGACTTTCTCGCTTGTCGGAGATAATAATCCCGATTATGTATCTTTGATTTTATCTCATTTGTAAGCCAGGGGAGTCACGACCACGCACTTTTTTCTTGATGATAGGGGCATGATTGTTGATTACAGATTTTAATTGACTTTTGAAAATATTCCATGCCTTGTTGATGTCAGTTTATATACAAGTAGCGTCACATTTTCCCAATTTTGGTCAAGTAGATTCTTCATATAGTCAGCTTCATTACACTTTGTAAAATTTCTTGCATATATTTGTTCTCGATTTAAATTTACGATTGTTTTTCTTCATAATCGTTCCCACGAGGTCATGATTGCTAATATAATTTGCATATTTCATAGTTTTTAAAATGTCAATTCCTATAATGTCGATAAGTGTACTTGCCTCTTTTGTGACCCTAGTTGGTTTTTTAATGATCTGCTTTAGGCCATTTAATCCAAGGATACGCTTGATATCTTCGATTGTTGTAAATAATCGCTATTCATATCCCCAAGTAAAATTGTCTCCTTATTCACACGCTAGTATTTGACGCTAGTATTTATCATATTTTCAAATATGATTTCGAACTCTGGTGAAGGTGCTTAGTATTACGAGGTCTATATATATATATATTACAGACAAGAAGGGGTCTTGCATTCTTAATAAAGATCTCTACTCATATTACCTCAATGCTATCTTTCTCCAGATCAGTTCGTCGTTGCCATATCCTAAGTTATCCCAATCCACCGCCGAACTTTCTATCATTTCGTATGAATGTATATATATCCATCTAATTTTACCTCTTCATCCATTCATCCATGATGTCGCTATTCATGTTCGTGTTTTAGATATCCCCATGAGTATATCGATTTTTTCACTCGTTTCCTTCAATAGAAGATCAACCATATCAATTTTCTGTGTTAGACCATTTACATTTTGGTGAAAAATCTTCAAGCCTCTTGCTTCGAGAAATGCTTTTACACCGTCATAGATTGTGTCTGGGATGCTGGGCTCGCTATTTTGGCTTCGATTCGTATACCAAATTCAAGCGTATCTATACCAGGCACTTTAGATAACAATTTCTTTCACGATGAGAACACTTTTTGCGGCTTTAATTTTTTCGTATGGTCTTGTTACAGGTAAGGCATTTTACACTTGGACCAGGACAGAGTTCAACATCTCCAGCTGAGAATCAGCAATAGGCTTAGGCCAGAATATAAATGTTGACCGAAGTCGTAATTCGAGAATTACGCGAATCCAAAACTTCATCACAATACGAATAACAAACTAAGTTTGAACCAGCAAAAGCGATTGCTTTTTAACGTTTGATAAAACAAAAATTAGCAGAGCGATGTTGACAGCAGCCGAGCGATGTTTAAAGCACACATCTCAAACTCATTAATAATTCATGAGCCGAAAACAAAGGAAATCAGCACCGAGACGGTGGTTTGGATATCGGAGGAAGAAATTACATAAATTAAGCCAACTTTCACCTCGATTTTCTCTTAAAATACTGATTTGTTTGAGATGTAATATGAAACACTCGGAAGAGTGTTTCATCAGGATATCCAAACACCTCAAAGTTTGTTAAAAAACCTCGGCTTCGCCTCGGTTTTCAACAAACGTCTCGGTGTTTGGATATCCTGATGAAACACTCTTCCTCGTGTTTCATATATTACTTCAAAAACTCATTAATATTAATTAAACAAATTGTCCAATCACATTTCCGTATTTAGTCACGCGCAAGGCTTTTATGCCTGATAAAAGCCATGAATACTAATCAGCATGAAAATTATATAAAGTCTTTACGAACCTTTATATAAAATTCCTGCTAATTTGCATTTCATACATCAACCAAATTTGCCTCTAATAGAAAATAAAAACCAGTACACTCCTAGTGATTACAATCAATTGTTTTTGAAGCTATTTAAAACATGTTTTTGAAGCTATTTAAAACATACTTAGCCTTAGTGTGCAGTGCTTATTTTAATTCATTCTTAATCTTCTAGTCTAAATATCAAATTCATTGACTTTTTAAACCGCACCAATTATCAATTATACAATAACTGACTATATTATTACCAGTTTGTAGCTCGTAATCATAATGTCTTTACTTCAGAATTTAAAAGTCTTTCGTTAAACTTATAAATCTGTGATATATTTACTAATTAGCTCACGGTACGTTTAGATTCGCAATCGGCATATGAGTGACAATAGTCGTATACTGTTTGATTGGTTTATATTTTAGTCGATGTTTGATTGGTTTATATTTTATAATTTTTACTCACTTACGCTTTTGGGCATTCGATAGCATACTAGTATCTTCCCAGCAGTAGACAAAAAATTATTCTAAATTTAAAAGTATTTAACCTTAATATTCTTTCAGAAATTTCTATGGAAATCAAATCACAAGTCTGCCTGAAGATATTTTTCGAGCAACAACCAGACTAGAAAAGGTGTAAGTATAGACGGAAGTATAGAATTTGGATGATCTTTTAAGTAGGTAACCCCCCCCCCCCCCCCCCCATATACCGTAACAAAGGGATGCCGACAGGAAGTGACTTAATAGGATTAAGTGTGAATAATAATGAGCGTCCGTACAGAATAATAATGAGCGTACCTACAGAATAATAACGTGCAGGCAGCACGCAATATGTAAAGTGAACGAAAAAATGTCTGTTGACATCCGGCCCGTACAAGATTACTCGCAATACCAAAACAAAGGACATTGAAACGAAACGCACGAAGAAGGATTATCGATTAATCGTGTATAATAAACATGTTATTGTTGATGAATACAAAACACTACCTTATGCCGGTTATGGGTACTGATTTTTATGTATATATATTCGTATGTTTGCAAAATAATTTGATCCCATCGAGCGTTTCGCCATTATTCTTTTAGTAATTGGCAATGAGCGTGATTGGAATAATAATGAGCGTACGTACTGAATAATAATGAATTGGCTATAATTAAGTAGCGAACATAGACTATATAAGCCCGGTAACTTTGTATAGTTATTACTTTTCCTACAGTATTCTATACTTGTAGATTCTACAGTTTGCTGTCTTTGATAGTGTTTTCGCTTGGAGAATTATTTTCGACGTTTTATTGTTCAATTGAAGGTAAGATTTTATTGTGTATATGATTTAATTATATCGTTCATTTATATTATATTATGTATTTTAGTATTTTAAACCATATTTAATATGTGTTTCTTTGATAGAAATGGATCTTGTTGATGTTATCAAAGGGTGTACAACCATTGAGGAGATCGAGGTATGGAGTGGATTTTTGACTTCGACGAAAGACATCGAGAAGCGGCGTTCATGCAGAAGCTGACGATACGGACAGAAGAATTGATTCGCAGAGTGGAGAACGAGAGACGCGGAATATATCCAGAACTATTCACTAACTGGTCGACCGAAGAACGCGCCGAGTTCGATAACGATTGGAACGACGATTCTTTCCTCGCTAATCTACCATCGATCGCTGAAGTTATTCCCGAATGGTTCTATGATTGGAACGATGATTCTTTCATCGAACACTTACCTGAAGTAATGCCCGAGGCTATGCAGACCGGAGAAGGCAGTCGCAAGAGACCAGTTCAAGATGAAGACGGTGTAGAAACAAGTAAGAAACCTAGAACTGTTCCGTTCTTTACCATTAAGTCTGTTAAGCAAGTTCGCGTGAAAAAGTTTAAAACCACTGGCCTTGATTACCGAGTCCAATTTGGTGATTTACAAGTACAAGGATTGCATGATGTTCTAAGAGAACTACACGAAGTGTTTGAAAGCTTATTAGATCGGGTCACAAATGGAATCGCGACGCACGACCAAATTAGATTTATCATGCATTCTCCCCAACTCGAGTATCCTATTTCGTTGCCGTTTATGCCTCGTGAGAAATTAACCGTCGAAAGAATATTGGCCGAAATCGAAAGAGTAATCCAATCAAATGATGCGTTTAAGTTAGACGATTCAATTACTGTCAATATAATCCATGTCGAAATGCCAAACGGTGGGACAGGAAGAAAGCGAAAGATTGCCAACCTAGATAAGTACCTTTCAAACAAAAGAGCCATCGTACGTATTCAGAATAAAGACGATCTCTGTCTTGCTCGAGTCATTGTCGTCGCGAAAGCCAAAGTCGATAACGATGAAGGATATCAGCGCATAAGCGATTCGCGCAACACTCTACAAGGTGACCTTGCTCATGAATTGCACGAAAAAGCCAGCGTTCCGCTAGGACAGTACGGTATAGAAGAGGTGAAAAAATGTCAAGCCTATTTGAGCGATTACCAAATTAACATTGTTTCGAAGGAACATTTGAATACAATAATTTATTCTGGTCCTGAAGTGTCAAAACATATTTATCTTTACGCCCACGATAACCATTACGACGTAATTACAAGCATGCCTGCGTTCTTGGTTCGCAAGAAATACTGCCATACATGTAAAAAAGGCTACGATAAGATCGAAGACCATCTTTGCGGCGATACCAGCAAGTTGTGTTATACACAGAACTGTCCGATAACGAACTGGGTACACTGTAACAAGTGCAATCGGTTTTTTAAAAGCCAAGAATGCTTCGATAGGCATAAAGCAACAGTGGGCGAAAAGCGGCCTATTTGCGCTTCCGTCATAAAGTGTCAACACTGTAATCAAGTGGTAAAGAGGGCTAATGAACACCCACAGAGCCATAATTGCGGACTTGTTCGGTGTACAGTTTGTCAGCTGTATGTAGATCCGGAGAACCATAAATGCTACATGCAACCGGCAAAGAAAAGAAAAAACAGTAATCTCGAAACACAATCGGACACGAATTTACTCGATGATGAGACGGCCGTAGACGGAGAATTGAGCGAAGATGAGGGGGGAGAAAGCGAGTACTCCCAGCTATTATTTTTCGACTTCGAATGCACGCAAAAAGGCGGAGAACACGTCCCAAATTTATGTGTCGTCCACAACGAGAGCGGTGATGAAAACGTGTTTAGCGGCCCAAATACTCGAGATGATTTTTGCGAATGGCTGTTTCAAGAGCAAAACTCTGGCAGCATCGTGATGGCCCATAATTTCCAAGGTTATGATGGCTATTTCATACTGCAATACCTACACAAGAATGGTTTAGTACCTGAAGTAATTATGCGTTGGGCGAAAATTTTAACATTGAATGTTCCGGTGCTGAATATCAAGTTTGTCGATTCGTTATGTTTTATCCCGATGAGACTCGCAAACTTTCCAAAAACATTCTGCCTAAACGAACTTGCCAAAGGTTATTTCCCGCATTATTTCAACATCGAGTCCAACCAAGACTATGAAGGCCCTCTTCCAGACGCAAGTTATTACAACCCTGATGGCATGACTTCGGATGACCGTACTAAATTTTATGTTTGGTTTAATGAACTGAAAGCCAACAATTACGTGTTTAACTTTAAAGAAGAAATCCTCAAGTATTGCCGTTCGGACGTCGATATCCTTCGACGTTGCTGTCTTGAATTTCGTGAACTGTTTCGTTCCGTCACCGATATTGATCCTTTTGAGAAATGCCTGACTATTGCATCGGCCTGCAATCTTGTATTCCGCAAGAATTTTCTCCGGGAGAACTCCATCGCTATCATATGAAAACGGAAAGCTGAAATGGTATGGTACTCTCGAACATTTGAAAGTACTTTTGGAAGAGTCAATCGGCCTTCGTGGGAAATGGTCAACACCGGGTGGAAAAGCGAAGAAGTTTACATGTGAATGTGACTCCACCCTTCTCAGATCCACAGCTCAGTGTTACTTGGTATCACGGCAAACAACAATCACTAGTCATCAACGGCAATATGGCAGAGGAAGTAAAAGATAAATTTATTCAAATAGCGCTGAGTGAAACCGAAGAGAGCAAGACGCCCGAAGATGAAATACAAACAACTACCAATGCAGACGGCAACTTATCCGAAGAACCTATAAACGATGCATCAATTGGTGACATTCCTGAGACTGGCGAATCCATCAATGCCTCTCTATCATCGATTAATTCAACACAGAAGCCACCAACCGACAAAACAAGAAGAAATAGTCTTCCTAAAATATTTACTGAAACCACTGGTCAACATGTGACAAACACTCAAAAGTGTAACTGCCCCTGTAACTTGATGACTGCTGAAATTGAAGGCATTAAACTTGATATAGTCGTTTTGCAATGCCAACTACAAACTCTTAATAAATCTGACGTATCTGAAATCGATATTCAGTCAGTGAGAGAAGAAAACAAGAAACTAAAAGAAATTATAAATTCAAACACTTGTAAACATGAATATGATATAAATTACATAAGAGCAAAATTGAATTCCCTTGAGACAACGTTAATCAAAGTTGAAGAAGAGAGAGACTCATTAAGAACTGTCCTTACTCTTATTACTCAAGACCAAAAGCACGAGAGAAACAACACGGGAAAGAAGATTGAAGATTGCTCTTGGCAGAAGGTTGGAATTGGTAATCGAAAACAAAAACCTAACCATAATAAAGAGATGCCTAAACACCCAACGTCCTCTGCAAATATCAACCGGTTCGAGTTACTGAGTGACTCTGATGTCAGCGAAGACGAAGATGAAAATATCACAAACACAAGTGTTATTGAAATAAACAATGAGGTTAACAGGGGCCAAGGAGGTAAACCACAGTCGTTGAAAATAAAATCGAAGTCCTCGAGCAAAACCAACAAACAGACGGTGAAACGAAAGCCACCAATAAATTACGCGAATGATCAATCTAGTTCTCCCAAACAAACTCCAAGCAAAACTTCGTGCTCAACAACAATAATAGCAGGTGATTCTATCTTAAAACACCTACAAGGCCATAAAATGTCCAGGAATAGCAAGATTAAAGTGTCTTCCTTTCCCGGCTGTACCACAAGAGACATGTATGACCACGTGAAACCTATCTTAAGGCAGAAACCTGATCAACTGATCGTCCATGTTGGTACAAACAGCCTACGAGAGAGCGAAAGTCCGACTGCCTGCGCTGAAGAGATTATTGATCTTGTAAGATCGATAAAAAATTCAACACCGAAGACAGAAGTTGTCTTATCCAGCTTGGTAGTCCGCTCAGATGTTGATGAATTAGCGCAACAAGTAAGTGTAGTAAATTTGAAACTAAGGAAATTTTGTCATCAAAACCAGTGGAAGTTAATCGACCATTCTAATATCATAGTCGAAACAGCACCTAAATCGAAGCAAACTCCACTTAAATAAAAATGGAACTTCTAGATTAGCTCGTAACTTTACAGATTTTATTTATCATAAAGATTAGGAAGTTGCCATGTGGGAGTCCAATACTTCGGTGCTGCCGGGGCTCGACGGCAATGGCGGATCACTAAATGTCGATTATAGCTCAGTCTTTGGCCGTGGTTTGGTGATGGCTTCCCTAAATATAAATAGCCTATTAGCACATATTGACGAACTACGAGTATTTTTAAGTGACGTCAAGATTGACATACTTTCAATTAACGAAACTAAATTAGACTCCACCATCGAAAATAACGAAGTTTATATACCTGGTTTTGAAATAGTCACAAATGATCGGAAAATAAATGGTCGGAAAGGGGGTGGAGTCTGTTATTATTTGCGAAATAATTTGAACCATACCGTTCGTGACGACTTGCATTCTGATAATCTCGAATGTTTAATTGTTGAAATCACCAAACCACGATCCAAACCTTTTATAGTTAGTACGTGGTATAGACCACCAGATTCCCCCATGCATCAATTTGATGAATTCGAGGAATTAATAAGGAAAATTGATGCGGGGGACCTGGAATTCTACATGTTAGGTGATATAAATGTGAACCTTATGCCGGGTATCACTTCGGTAAATAGTTCAAAAGTAAATAACATATTTGATATTTACGGATTAAACCAATTGATTACCGAACCCACACGAACTACTCTGAATTCCAGTACCCTGCTTGACCTCTGCATTACGAATCCGCCCATTAAAATAATAAACAGCGGAGTTATCGAACTTGCAATAAGTGATCATGCGCTTGTTTTTATGACACGTAAGATCCATTATGAACGTACAAGAGCGAAAATAATTGAAACTCGTAATCTAAAAAACTTTAACAAAGATAATTTTCTAAGAGATTTGGAGCAAAAGACGTGGAATGATGTAAATCTTGATGATGACCCTAACGACATGTGGACCAGATGGAAAGGCTTTTTAATGGAAGCCATTGATAAACATGCACCTCTTAGATCCAAATGAGTTGGCAATAAAAAGTCTCCTTGGATCACGGGTCAGCTACTGCGTGAAATGCATAAAAGAGATTTCCTAAAAAAGAAGACAGCGCTTACTGGTGACCCACAGATATGGGATCAGTACAAACACGCTCGAAATTACACAAATAATGAAATTAAAAAGACCAAACGCCAATATTTTACAACAAACTTGGAGATTAACAAATCTAATCCTAGGAAAACGTGGAACCTAATTAATGAATTAAGCTCTCGTCATTGCTCCAAGTCAAATAATATATCTGAAATTAAAGTTGGAGAGAATATTATAAATACCTCAGCTGAAATGGCGGAGACATTTAATTCGTACTTCTCAGGTGTTGGCGAAAACCTGGCTGCCGAAATAGTGCCATCTGGTATTGAACCTGAGTCATATCTCCATGCACCCCACTGATAAAACTTTTAATATTGAAACCCCCTCTGTGAACTTAGTCCATAAATTATTGTCTGAAATTAACGAAAGGAAGGCCACGGGCCTAGACAAGATTCCCTGTAAACTTTTAAAAATAGCGGCTAACATTGTTGCTCCATCGTTAACTGAAATTTTTACCAAATCGATCAATACCAATATTTTTCCGAGGGAATGGAAACTGGCTAGGGTGTCGCCAATATTGAAGAAGGGCGCCAAAAATGAGCTAAATAATTATCGACCAATATCTGTCATACCTGCAGTTGCAAAAACGTTTGAAAAGATCATTTTTGACCAGTTATATGGTTATTTTAATGAAAATAATTTAATAACTTCATGTCAATCAGGTTTTCGGTCATTGCATAGCACACTTACTGCTCTGATTGAAGCCACAAATAGCTGGTCGGTTAATATTGATAATGGTCTCCTAAATGGAGTAATCTTTATCGATCTTAAAAAAGCTTTTGACACTATAGATCATAATATTATATTACGTAAGCTTTCCAATTAAGGAATTGGAGACAGCAGTCTTAAATGGTTTGAATCATATCTTGTAGATCGAAGCCAAAAATGTAGTATAAATGGTCATTTATCGAATGCTCTTCCAGTTACTTGTGGTGTTCCCCAGGGAAGTATCCTTGGACCACTCCTTTTCCTGGTCTATATTGATGACCTGCCGAACTGTCTCAGCGTGGCTTCACCAAGAATGTTCGCTGATGACACAAGTATAACCATTGCAGCCGATAAACTGATTGACCTAGAAAAACATCTTCAATCTAGAGCTCAATAATCTCAACTGTTGGTTAAAAGCAAATCGGCTTAGTCTTAATATTACTAAGACAGAATTTATGGTAATTGGCTCGCGCCAGCGAATTAAAGCACAAGCATGCGGTCACATTAAAATTGAGTGTGATGGTAAGGAGATCAAGAGAGTGGATGAGGTCAAATCGCTGGCATAATTATTGATAAAAATCTCTCTTGGGCTAGGCACATTGAAGAAAAATCCAAGAAAATCTCCTCGGCCATAGGCGCTCTTAAACGAATACGACCATTTATTTCGATAAATACAGCTACCCAAGTGTACCAAGCCCTAATTAAACCGCAGTTTGATTATTGTAGCTCTGTTTGGGATGAGCTGAGCGTGACATTGAGTGACAAACTACAAAAACTACAAAATCGAGCAGTCAGGGTAATAACGAAATCAAAATACGACTCTAGTGTGAGAAATCTTCTAGAGAGTTTGAAATTGGATATGCTTGCTATACGTCGAAAGAAACTTAAATTGAGATTAATGTTTAAAACGATTAAGCAATTAACCCCGACGTATATGCAAAATTTGTTATCCCCCGCAGCACAGGATATAATATAAGGAATGCTGAAAATAAATTGAATTTACCCCTACCATGTACCAACTACTTAAAGCGAAGTTTTAGCTATAGTGGGGCATTGTTATGGAACAACTTGCCCTTGAATATACGAATGTCGCACTCTCTTGGTCAGTTTAAAAGGCAAATTGACCAACATTATTCCGAAGATTAACTGGACTCCTACACGGCAATCTTGTAAAACAGTATTTTAATTTTGTATTTAGTTAGGTAGTTTTATAATATTTTTAATGTAAATTTACTGAAGATTCTACCGTGTTTAAATAAAGTGATTGATTGATTGATTGATCATCCCGCCCCTTGGTTATCGACCTCAAGATAAACAATCGGTCATCGCCCTGAAATGGTTAGCGTACACCGCCCAAAGCATCGACATTTCCATTCGTCATTACCGCAATTTTGGCGAGCAACGCATAGGAAAGTATCGCGTCGACGGTTTTCACGCGGAGTCTAACACCGTTTACAAATTTCATGGCTGTTTTTGACATGGTTGTATCCGCTGTTACGCAAGGGACACGATCAACCCCGTAAGTCAACAAAGCATGCAAGATCTACATCAACACACTCTCGAGAAAACACGTTATCTGAAAAGCCAAGGTTATAATGTCGTTGAGATGTGGGAATGTGACATGAGCTCGAAACCAACCCTGAGATGAAGACCTATTTCGACAATTTCGAAATCGTGGAGCCTCTTGAACCAAGGCATGCCTTCTATGGTGGAAGAACCAATGCTACGAAATTATTTCATCAGTGTCAACCCGGTGAGAAAGTGCATTACGTGGACTTCACCAGTCTCTATCCCTGGTGTAACAAGTATGGTGCTTATCCCGTTGGCCATCCCGAGATCATCACGGAGAACTTTGGGGATATCTCACAATATTTCGGTATAGTGAAATGTACCGTTCTTCCTCCCCGACGACTTCTACACCCTGTCCTCCCCTATCGTGCCCACGGAAAATTGATGTTTCCATTATGTCAGTCCTGTGTAGATGGTTTGAACCAGGAGCCATGCAATCATATCGATGAGGAGCGTTCCATTCAGGGTTCATGGGTTGGGTTACCGTTTGCTTGCCATTCACGAAGTGTGGTATTTCCCACAACAGAGTGATGAACTCTTTAAAGATTACATTGACACTTTTTTAAAGATAAAGCAGGAATCCAGCGGTTTTCCAGACGGGTGCAACGCCGAAGAACAGAAACAACAGTACATAATGAGTATTTTGAACGGGAAGGTGTGCTTCTAGACCGAACCAAGATTCAGAAGAACCCTGGATTGCGTGCCTTGGCGAAATTGATGCTTAATTCATTTTGGGGTATGTATAAAAAATATGTTGAAACAGAATAGGATTCGGTTAATTACGAAAACTTATGTACATATTTTGTTTCGTTTATTTTATTTCACAGGAAAGTTTGCACAGAAACCAAACATGTCTAAAGTGAAACTCGTGTCAGAGCCACAAGTGTACTTCGATATACTGACGGCTGACCAGATCGAGGTGACCGATGCTTCCTTCGTGAGCGATGACGTCCTAGAACTCCGGTACGAGAGCAAGGAAAATTTCGTCGAGCCAAACGCCAGAACCAATGTGGTCATCGCCGCTTTCACCACTGCATATGCCCGCCTTAAACTTTACAGCGTGTTGGAGCAGTTGAATGAAAGAGTACTCTACTACGACACGGACTCTGATCTACACTAGTAAACCTGGGGAACCTGAACCTGAGACAGGGGTTTACCTTGGCGAGCTCACCGACGAGCTGGATGGAGGGTATATTACGACCTTCGTCTCTGGGGGACCCAAAAACTATGCCTATGAGCTGAATAATGGTAAAACATGTTGTAAGATACGAGGCATTACTTTAAATTTCCAGACGTTAGAAACAGTAAATTTTAATGTTATGCGTGATATGGTTACAGGTGTAGGGCCAGAGAGAGTTAGTGTAGATATCCCATTTAAAATAGTGCGTGATACAAGTGATAAGAGTGTTTTAACCCGAAGTGAGACAAAGGACTATCGAGTTGTATATAATAAACGCGTAATTGTAGATAATTTTAATACTTTGCCTTACGGGTTTTAGTGTGTTTGTAAATATATTTTATACTTTGTTTTGGGGGATTTTTGAACACTAAAGGGTGATTGTAAATAGGGAACTGTAATTATATATTTTTTATTAACACTATTTATGGTGTGATTTCATGTATTTGACGGGCGGGCCATACGTTTCACACTGCTTTCACACCGAGAACTCTTTTAGTAAAAATGGTGGCTCCTGAAAGGCTACTTGAGCAGTTCAAGGCCGTTGACATTAGGTTTAATATCGTTTAAACTTTTGGTAAAAGCATCCATGACTCTTGCTTCAGAAATCTTTGAATATGCTTCGTCGAAGTATATGTATAACTGTTCATCTCTTTCCATCATGAGACACATGTTGTCTTTGAGAAGGATGTGCAATAATACACCCATTGCAATTTTCAACAACAAGTCGAGATATTACCAATGCTATTTCTTCAGCGTAACTCTTCAGAAGTTTGTCTTCGATACGTCTCTGGCGATGATAAAGAAATATTTCTATATTGTCAGTGTCCAAATAATCAGACGGCTTGTTTTGTGATGAACAAGACATTTCGAAAATACAACAGCTCGATTGAATAGGTCTTTACCTGAAGAGTATCAGAGAATGTTTAACAGTTTTCTGTGAGTTGACGATGTCTTATAATGCCCGATACAAGTTTGATACGTGATTGATAATATTTGTTTGATGACTATAAAATTTATTAAAAAGCTGACGACATGACGTATGCTAGCTATCTTCATAGTGCAATACAAGTCAACGTGTAAACACAAAACATGGGTCACTCTGTTAGCAAAAATCCAAAGATAAATAAAACCATAACCGACAGAAAATGTTTAGAATAGGTATAAGTTTTGGGCGCAATGATCTCAATCTCGAGGGACATTTACAGATGGGATACAATTATAGTAAAACCATCAAAAACTACAAGCCTATTGAAAGTGCACAATTGATAAACGAGAATATTAGTATTCAAGACGAAAGAAACAGTATTCAAAATGTTGAAGCGATCCAAGAATAAAAGAGTCCATAATTTAACATGTTCTTTCATTCTATATGCGATAGCAAAGCATGCAACATGGACGATTATTTGTCTAGTGTTTATTACGATCCAAAACGGTCGGGGGGGGGGGGGGGTTTGGTGGAGTGAATCGTTTGTACGATGATGTGAAAAAGGAGGGGAAATTTAAAGTGAGCCGTAAGAAAATCAAAGAATGGTTGATGTCACAAGATGCATATACTTTACATAAACCTGCTCGTCGAAGTTTTAAAAGAAACCGTATGATCGTGGGTGGTATTGACCAGCAATGGCAAATGGATTTAGCGGACATGCAAAGTATGCAGAAGTTTAACGATGGTTATCGCTATCTGCTCGTATGTATTGATGTCTTTTCAAAGTATGCTTGGGTAGTTCATTTGAAAAACAAAACAGGTCCTTCTTTGGTTGAAGCTTTCAAAGTCATTTTGTCTTCTGGACGCAAGCCTGAAAAAATTATGACTGATCAAGGAACTGAGTTTTTAAACAGACATTTTCAAGCACTTATGAAAGAAGAGGACATAGAATTGTACAACACGTATAACGAAACGAAAGCCTCTATCGTAGAACGTTTCATTCGTACGCTGAAAACGAAGATGTGGCGATACTTTACAGCCAAGAAAACCATGCGATACATTGACATGTTGCCTGATTTAGTGTACTCTTATAATCATAGTGTTCATCGTAGTATTAAAACAAAGCCAGCAGATGTTACTACCGAAAACGAAAAGAAAGTATGGCACACTTTGTACGACGAACATAGTGGTGTGAAAAATGGAAAGTATAAGTTTAAGATTGGTGACCAAGTTAGAATTAGTAAAATCAAACGTAAATTTGAAAACGGTTACTTGCCAAATTTCTCAAAAGAAATATTTACTATAAGTAAGCAAGTACCTCGCGATCCACCTGTGTATAAACTCAAAGACTATGACGACGAAGAACTGAAAGGAACATTTTACGATAAAGAATTGCAAAAGATTATCTAACGAGATGACGTCTACGAAGTTGAGAAAATTCTTAAGAAACGTGGAAGAGGCAACAATGTACAATATTTTGTAAAATGGCTAGAGTATCCAAACAAATTTAATTCATGGGTACCTGCTTCTGAAATAAATAAGATTTAAACCAGCGTCTGTGTCGCGTGTCTTTTATTCATACTCTTACGTTCACAATGAGTGGAACACATTTTTATCTCACGCTTCCTAGCAATGCATCGCTTTCTACTTTTCCCGATAACAAAACCACAAGTTATCGTGTGAAATTGCCACAAACCATTGATTTGAATGGCGATTGGGAAGTGGGTTTGTATTCCATTTCGTACCCTAACACATGGTATACCCTACAAAAGGACGATTCTCACCTATACTACAGTGACGATGGCTACATTTTTCTAACATCATTTATTGATTACGGTTACTACCAAACATTGGGTGATTTTGTTAAATCCGTAAATAAGGCATTAGCAAAAGATACTAAGAGCAACATCACACTGACGTTTAATGCTCAAACAGGAAAAGTGACAGTGCGTTTGAAAAATAAACATCAGTTAGCTATAACCGGAAGAATGTCCGTCATTCTGGGTTTTGGAGGAAAGGAACAAAAAATCACAAAAACGACCGAAAGTCCTTACGTCGCTGATTTGCGTGGATCGACAACGATGTATGTTTACAGAGATATAGTTCAGCCACAGATCGTCGGAGACACGAATGCTAAATTGCTTCGCAGCATTCCGATTGAAGGAAAGTCTGGTGACGTGATTGCTAAAACTTTCACAAACATACAATATGTACCTGTCCAAACTAAATCATTCGAAGCCATGGAAATTCTTTTAAGGAACGACATGGGAGATCCTGTGCCATTTGAACGTGGGAAGGTGATAACAACACTTCACTTCAGACAGCATAGTTATTTTACCTGAAGATGACTAATCCATACGTACGTTACTATCTTGACCAGCAACAAGGCCAAGGGATGTCTGTTTTCAGAGGTAGTCCCTGGCAAGTTGGTCATGGTCAGATGGGGTATGGACTCGGTGGTTTGTTTCGTAGTATTGCAAGATCGGTCATGCCGATGGTTAAAAGTGGCGCCCGAGCTCTTGGAAATATTGCCCTGAATAGTGGTGCAAACTTCTTGGGAGATGTCCTAGCTGGTAAAAATGTAAAAGAATCGGCAAAAGCACGAGCCAAGGAGGCCGCCAATGTTGCGAAAAAGAGAACTGTCAATAAATTGCAGACAATGACTCAGACAGGAAATGGAAAACGTGGGAAGCAAACAGCTAAAAAGAGAAAGGCACCTGCGTCTGCTGCCAGAAGCAATCAGACCAAGAAGCGGAAAACAACTCTCGCAGAAGACATATTCGGATAAACATGAATTTCGTACACTCAAAGTCTCAAGAATGCACAAAAAGTGAACTCGATCTATTTTCAGTGCCTCTAACGCAAATTAGTTTAGAAAAAGGACATTGGATCGATCATCAATCTGTTTCCAGTGTATCAGACGGTGGCCCAATTACGTTCCTGACTGCAGGGACTGAAGATTATGTGGATTTATCAAAAACGATTTTGGTAGTGAGAGCAAAAGTAACCAAGGCAGACGGTGCAAATCTAGACGCTGATGAAAAGGTTGGCCCTGTGAACAATTTCCTGCATAGTTTGTTTAAACAAGTCGACGTCTTTCTGAAAGAAAAGCAAGTCACACAGGCGACGGCTAGCTACAGTTACCTCGAATGATTGACAAGCTACCTCGAATGATTGACAAATATCCGTGTGGTTTCGTGGCCAATACAGATCCAAGCAGTGAACCTGGAACTCACTGGGTGGCTTTTTACTTTCCATCAGAACAGAAAGGAGAGTTTTTTGACAGTTATGGGCAGCCACCAGATTACTACAGGGATTCATATGGAGACTTTTTAGATAAACACTCTTATGAATGGGAATTTAACAAACGTAAACTGCAGAGTATTTGGTCAGATGTTTGTGGACAATACTGTATGTTTTATCTTAGTCATAGAGCACGGGGACACAGCTTGAATAAGATCGTGCAGTTATTTAATAACAATACTATGTATCATTTAACATAGTATTGTTATTAAATAACTGCACGATCTTATTCAAGCTGTGTCTCAGTTTGTTAAGAATCATTTTAGAGTAATGTCAAAGCAGTTAAATGTTAACCTTAATCAGTTTAGTAAACAGATGATTGAAAAATAATGTATTGTTTGTCTCAATAAATATTTGTTGTAAAACCAATATCGTGTGTGTTTTGATTCGCGCTGCCCCGCCCACTTAGAACACGACAACAAAAGACCGGTAATTAAGATTAAGCGTTTTATTTAACGACTCGCTTAAAATAGTTACATGTTGTTTATTTAGATTAATAATTAAGCCAACGCTTTAGAGTATGTTTTCCTTTGCTTGTCTCTCCACGTCCTTTTGGAGGAGTTGGTAAATATCCGGAGGGACTTGCACGCTGTGGGCTGCTGTAAAGTACTTCCTCTTCCTCTCCAGACGAACTGTCGATTTGGGCTTGTCTCCATCTCTCGTTATTCCTTACAAGATCCGTAGGTATATTAATTTTCGATAAAACGCGAAAACATTTCTTCGAACTCATGGCATTAACATTTTTTCTTCCTCTCATGGCATCGCTGACAAGATCGGATATATTTGAATGTGGAATTTTCACACCGTCCAGATTGACTTGTCCAGATTCGTCCCAAGAAATAACATCAGGTCTCGCCTTTAGTCGGTTTAAAAGTGCAGCCGCGCTCGGACGCATCGTTTTTGGTATATGTTCTACAATGACCGTGTCAGATAACTGTGCCTTTTCTTGGGGTAAAAGCTCTTGCTCGGCATTGTTACTGGGTGATATTCGAACGGTTAGTATTTGATTGTCCTTTTAACGTCTTAAGTCTAGATAACGTTCCAAGTTCGCATAGTATAGCTTCTGCTTTTCAGCATCATCCATATCCGTGCATTGAAGGATATTTGACATCTCCGTATCTTTTTGCATCATGTTGCTAACGATCGGGGAGTTCTCGAGTTTTTGTCTTTGTTCGTACCTCTTCATAACTTCTTCGGGAACCAGGATCATGCGTTTTGCGTGCTTCATTTTATAAGTAGGCTACCTAGTACACTTAGAACCGGCGTGAAGAGAGCTGTCAACAAATTTCCACCTTTTTGATTAAGGTACTTCTTTTTCTGTTTTCTTGACACTTTTTTACTCGCCAAAGCACGGAGATGTGTCTTGTAGCGCACCAAACGTCGCTTTTGACTAGGTGTTAGAGGGATAACGCCTTTTAGTAAATTCACTGAACACTCACAAATAGCTGTGATAACATCCGCTGGGCTATGCTCGATGAGCATTTTCCGCAATTTAGGTCCACATTTAACCATGACTTGAAGATAGGGCATACTTCCTTTCACGCGCTTTGACATTTTGCAAATGATGGATTTAAGCAACACACGTAGCTTTTAAGTACGCTTCACGTAGACAAACTGTCTTTCCCCTGGCAGAATGTTTGTCCTAAGACGCATGTTTTCTGGTGTCAGCTGATGACAGTCAGTTACTAAATATCCATAAGGTTTGCTTGTAGCGTCATGAAACGATTCCAAAAGATAATTGGCGTGTTTAGGAAACATCTGTCTAGCGAGCGTTGTACTCCCGAGAGAATCGCGCGGATTTCGGAATATCAACATGTAGTGAGAATTCAGGCTAATCGTTCGCGAGAGTTTACCAGGAGGAAAAAGGTTTTGGGTAAGGAATAAAACTGAAATTCCACGATGATGAGAGCCGCGAGTAAATAGATCCGACATGCGTTGATCATTAGAGCACTGCGACATCAAATCATCCAAAATGACAAGGGAGTTCTCACATCCATTTGTCATGTCGTATAAGTCATCCGGAAACCCTCCACTAATTCAACATTCGGTAGGGTCCTTGATAATTCATCAAATTCTTTTTGATATTCTCCATAACAATAAATTACTTTGGTTGGAACAGGATAAAACAGTTCTTCCAAATGATGTAGCATAGAACGAACTAAATGTGATTTCCCACTTTGACTTTGACCACAAATATAAAAATTTGCCGGCGTTTTAAATCTCACATCCACAGTGTTCACAGACAAAACACATAATGAGTTTTACCTCATAAGTTATTTTAGTTTATAGTGAAATAACACGTTTGGCGAGAGAAAGCATTTTGCTGTAAAAACTTTCTTCGATCTTGAACTCTCTAAAGTCAAATGTTTTTAAAGCTATTGCAACTAATTGTACAGCACCGTGCGTAGTTTCCTCGGGGTTAGTGTCTTTTAACAAATATATCAATGTTAGGTAAGACATAGCACGACCAAAATTGTTAACATCAATCTCATAGAATATAGTTGCCAGATCGAGAGAATTTGCAAGAACTGTCCGACTTAATCGAAATGTAGACTTGTGATGTTCAAGTAAGTAATTTATATGATGCGATAACGTTTTCATATCAAAGTCTACGTTATTTCTTTGAAGCTCATCTAAAATTAAATCCATCTTTCCCACTTAACACAACAACAGTGAATGAGCACATCGTGTGAAACGGTTCATTTATGTATTTGAATCTCATAACAATAAAAAATGGTTTTACACTATAATATATGTTTAAACTGTTTATATTGTCTACTGTATAAGTGTTTCAGTTCTGCTGAGGATTGGAAAAACAGTTGTAGAATGTCGGTGTGAAAGTCTCTTCAACATGGGAAGACTTTGGTGGTTCCTCGGGTGCCCATTGAAAGAAACTACATGACGTTTCTTTCTCGCTTGAACAGCAAAAGAACATCCGACCTTTGTTAGGACCTTCCTTTTTCACTTTCTTCATGGAGCTCTGTTGTCCGTGATAACAATTCGGTTTCTCTACTTGATTTTCGTCAGCCCACATCCAGAGGGAACACGGGTTTTCACGTTCTGCACATGTAAAGTATGGTCTGCCGTAGTTCTCTTTCAATTGATCTTTCACAATACGGAACTTTGCAGGTTTTCCATGTCCCTGACATACAGGCTGCCCTAAACTGGTAGATCTCCAATCGACCATGGCTTTTTGAAATACGTAACCATCATCCTCAGAACAAATAAAACCACAACTAGATTTTTGTCCACAAAACCAGAATGAACCATTTTTTGTTGTCGAGAATGAAGCAGGTTTCCCATGTAGACACTCCATCTGTGCCAGAAATATACGTAAACGAATGGTCTGTGCTATTTTACACTCTCAATTTATACTCTCACAAAATGATCAGGCATGTCCAACCGTGTTCATGAGTACGTACGCTCATTATTATTCTGTACGTACGCTCATTATTATTCCAATCTTAATCCCGTACGTACGCTCATTGCCAATTACTAAAAGAATAATGGCGAAACGTTCGATGGGATCAAATTATTTTGCAAACATACGAATATATACATAAAAATCAGTACCCATAACCGGCATAAGGTAGTGTTTTGCATTCATCAACAATAACACGTTTATTATACACGATTAATCGATAATCCTTCTTCGTGCGTTTCGTTTCAATGTCCTTTGTTTTGGTATTGCTAGTAATCTTGTACGGGATGTCAACAGACATTTTTTCGTTCACTTTAAAAATATTGCGTGCAGACCAACTCACGAACGCAACGTCTCGTTATTATTCTGTACGTACGCTCATTGTTATTCTGTACGTTCACACTTAATCCTATTAAGTCACTTCCTGTCGGCATCCCTTTGTTACGGTATATGGGGGGGGGGGGGGGGGTTACCTACTCTTTTACCTAATCATTTGTTGAGGATTTTGAAGTCCATGAACCTTTCTCAAAATAGCCAATTTGTGGTAAAAATCATTATTATTATTTATTTTGGGATTATTGTAATGCTGTAATGAATGACAGATATCATAAATATTAGCCATTACTTCTTTCAAATTCTAAAACTTCCCTAAATGAGAGTTGGTATAGAAATGCAGTAAACATACTTACTTACAAAGTGCCTTTAAACTATAAAGCGTGTTGAATGAACTTCATTATTTCATAAGACATAAATTATTAAAAAATAATTAAATTGTGGTGTAATAATAGCTACATCACCATAGCAGCTACGATATCTTGCAATGAACAAAACACTTTGGCATGCGTTTCGTGATAATTCCTGACTATGTTTTAATGAAAGTAAACCAAAATTTCCCTAATTTTTCAACTTATTTTGGTATATGCTAAAATAATTATTCTCGTCAATGTCGGTAAATAAGTATAATTATATCGACCACTATTCATCGACACTGAGGTGAATAACTTAATACATTATTGTTTTATTATTAGTGGTATTATCTATTTTTAAAAAAAATATAAAAATTGAGACCAAACAGGGACCACTTTCCAAAAATGTGACATCAAGGCCTTGGCGTTGTTTTTTTCGCAAGTTTTGGTCTTAAAAAGTAAAAATAAATAAAAAGATCTTAAAATTTTTTTTAAATGTATGTATTCCAGCAATTTTTCCTTCACCATAAATGCTTAGAATATACAGTTTGCTCTAGTGAAATGCCAAATATTACTTGTAATATGCACAAATCTTCTCTCGGAATTACTACCATTATATACACAGAACTCGTAACTATAGGCTATCGGCAACGGCATCTGAAGCTCAATGGTCAGACCACTGCAGTGGTGTCACAGGATCGCTGGTGCATTTCCAGCTGGAAGGCCTTAATGTTAATTTTTTGCAACTGGTCCCGGTTTGGTTTTAAAAAATAATTAAAAATATTATTTTATTTTAAAAATTTACCATAAATCCTTAGAACATACAGTTTAATCGATTGAAATGCCAAATATTACTATTATAGATGTAGGTATCTAATACATATACATTATCACTGTGTTTCATGCTTATCGCAATCTTCATGAGGAGGAAGTGTTAATTGTTTGGCGGTGTGTCTTTGACGTCACACAATGACTGCTTGTTTACATGGCGACAGCTTGACAGGTGTTCGTTTCTTTTGTTGAGCAGATTGAATTTCTTAAAATTACGTGTATAAAAGCCTAGGCTGCCGTGTTATCTTTCGAGTTAAATATCGCGTAGATTATGGAGAAAAGCGCTCTAGAGAAGAAATTCAATGCTTAGTATACTGAGCGCAACTTACTAATCACAAAGATAACAACACCGCAAACTACATCGGAATCACAGATCACTCTTTTACAGACCGATTCTACAAGCAGAGAAACGCACAACGCTACCGAAATAAAAGACGCTACCAAGATAATTTCAAATATACTAACAATATACTAGAAATACGTGTTCGAACAACCCCTCGCTCGCTTAGTGTTGCTACGTATCGTTTGTAGCGCAGTTATTTTACTTCAATATAGACAATATAGCCCATTCACTTGCCAATGCTAATAGTTTTTCAGTGAGAAACTAATTTTCAGTGCATAGTTACTTGTCTCAGCCACAGATGGGTAATAGAACAAATTGTATAACTTTTGATGATTGAAATTAATAATTAATCCTACATTTTAATGTCAACTTTGGTTTTGATATGTATAGCTACTGCATGTTTTACATTAATGCAGTGCTTAAGCAATAAATTAACTCAATGTATCAACTAGGCTGCATAACCTTCTGCCGTTGCACATACCCTACTTTATCATTTAAACTTATGTAAAATTTATTGCCATTTTAATGTCTATAAATTGTTGTCTATATCAGTATTTATCGCTTCCTTGTATTTAATTCCATGCTGCGAATTGTTTGTCAAGTTGAGCTATGTTTTCTGTGCTATAATAACATAATAAGACAGACCATTTGGGAAAAAATTGGCTATGTACATAATCATCAGCACATAACCGCATTTAATGTTTTAAAAAATTATACAATAATTAATATGAGAGAATATTATAAAGAAGTATTTATAACTGCTAGCACAGTAAAGGTGGGGTATTACAAACGCCACAAGTTTATTGGGGTAAAGTGGCTTCACCCCACCCCAACTTGACAAACCATTCGCATACAGGTATAAGAAGACCTTGCATCGGTTTGGCTACAATAGATACTTACGTTGCCACCGATAAGTCGTGCCCCTGCGTTGGCTTGTGGAACAACAAAATAGCTGGACAATAAAGACTGTGCATACAATCACGAACAGTAAAATTTAGTGTCATTGATAATAATTTGAGCCATTCCCCTGCGTCAGCTCAACATGCATTATATCATTAAATGTTATCAGTAAGAATGTGAGCCCTGCCCCTGCGTCAGCTCAACATGTATCTAATTGGATATCATCAGTAAGAATGTGAGCCTAGCCCCTACGTCAGCTCAGCATGTATCTAATACATTTACAGCGTAATCAATACCCAAATACCCGTCATGCGCACGAACCAAAATTGGGTATGCGAATATATTTTTTAAATGCGTCAGATTTCCAACGACCCATGAGTCGTATTTTAGCGTCCGAAAAACCGCATTCTGCAGCATAAGTTGCAACACCGACGCGGAAACTATGTCCTTTATACTGAGATGAGTCTAGCCCACACCACGGGAATATGTTAGCAAGATAATTCGTGAAAAGTGCGCGAGATACGGCGCGGCTATCTATTGTTTGAAAAACGGGTCCATCAGAGTAACCACGTTGTGAGAGATACTCCAATAAACACCGCACACGATAGATGTCAGCACGCCGAAAAAGTGAAATGGAAACGTTTGGTCGATTGTATGAATGTTTAAAATCTCTAAAGGTAATTTTAAAACCAGTTATATGGCCTGATTTATCAACAAGCTTAACAACCTGAGTAAGTTGTAAGACAGATGTTGACCTGGCGTTAACACTAGTAATTTCATCTATTCGTAAAAAGGCAAAAAAGCTATAGTGCACATCGCCTTGAATTATAAGTAATAGCATGGCTTTGAGGTTGATTAGTGATTAAATGACCCGAAAGCCGAGGGAGGTTTAGTTGAAGTCCCGAGGGCGAAGCCCGAGGGACTTCTACTAAACCTCCCGAGGCTTGAGGAGCATTTAATCACTAATCAACCTAAATGCCATGCTATTAGTTTGTAATATTACGGTTACCGAGGAATTTAATGAGAATGAGCGTAAAAGTCCCGAGGTCAAAGCCCGAGGGACTTTTACTAAACCTCGCAAGGCTATTTGTTTGGTATATTCTAATGAATCATTTGCATTGCAAATACGTGTAAATATAGGCGTAAAGATGATGAAGTTATAGTAAAAGCCAGCGCCTGAGTATGTCGAAAGAAAGATTTACGTTTGTTAAAGAATCGGATATTCAAAATGCAAGGGAAGAAACCGTACCGCCGAATACAAAACGCCATACGATGTGGAGCAGGAATTGTTATGATACGCAGTTATATAAACACGAGTGGAAGTTTGGGAGAACGAGAAATCATAGTGGGAACACGAGCCCGTAGGGCGAGTGTTTCCACGCGATTTCGAGTTCTCCCAAACTTCCACGAGTGTTTATATAACGTATGGGAACACGGATAAAAATGTTTTCTATTTCTTTTATAAAATAACCCGTAGAAAGCGAATAAAATGTACAAATATATTTTTATCAACACGGAAATTCTCCTTACTGCGTATGATGGCGCCGTGATGTCTAATTGATGGCGTATGATGGCTAATTGATGGCCTATGATGGCTAATTGATGGCGTATAGCCATAATTGATGGCATTTCAAATAGTGACTTTATATACGGTGGGTGTAAAACATGGCATAGGAAATGGCATGGCATATGGCATGGCATATGGCATGGCATGATTTTTTTTTATTTGATTTAATTAATTGACTCCCATCAAGTAGGGATGGGCCGATACCAAATATTCGATACCGTCGATACCAAGGTCTGCAAGAAAAGTATTAGCCTGTGTAGCCGGCGGTTTAAAAGTATCGATACTGGCGAGAAATATCGATTGTTTCGATACCGCTGAGCCTGCGGTCTTTTGCCTTTTGGTCAGCGGACTCAGCACAAACTAACAAGTGTTAACCTTCAAATAACCGCTAACCCCAAAACAACTTAGATCCTAACCCCCCCCCCCCCCCCCCCCACCTAATGAGTTTTCTAACCCTAACCACCTCGATTCCCTTCATGTTATCTGGTGACAGGGCCGTAGCGAGGGGGGTATTGGGGGGGGGGGGGGGGGGGGGGGGGGGGGTTGGGTGTGTGTTTCACCCCCCCCCCCCCCCCCCCCCCCCCCCAACATTTTTGAAATTGAGATATTCGGAAAATCGAATTACTCGTTCGGAAAATCGAATTACTCGTTCGGAAAATCGAATTACTCGTTCGGAAAACTACGGCAACGTAGGTTAAGCGAGATTTCAGTCAGTGAACAGCAAAAAACTCATGTTAAGTTTATAGAACTTACAAAATAATTTTCACAAGGATAACAAATCTATTTTTGTCGATTTACTGCATACGTACATCAGATAGATGACACCTTTTAGCTTTTGCTTTGCAATAAAATTTATCATTTCCGGATTTTAAACAGCCTTCACAAAACCACGAATTATGATACCGTACCGTAGAATTAAATTGTTTATATTTCGCCTCTTTTTTATTGTTGAAAACTAAATTCCTACATCTGTAAACTGTCCAAGGAAATCTCTTAAAACTGCTCCCAGAATGCGGGAAATGCAATTTCCGAGACCCTAGAATTAAAAATTTCCCGGGGGAGCATCCCCCGGGACCCCCTAGATTGACGCGCCTTACGGCGCGTGCCTCCTCATATTCGGAAAAATAATTTGAGATTCGGAAATTTGGGACTTACACCCCCCAACTTTCACATGCTAGCTACGGCCCTGCCTGGTGATGTTTATATTGGTGATGGAGTAACATGAAAGGTTATCCCTAACAAGGCGTATTTACATTGGTTTTACTGGTTTATCGAAACATGAACGAAGGTAATGACGATTCATTTGCAATTTTAATCTCCTTAATTAGATATTCATTTCCTGCATTGTCTAAAGAGTGACCTACTGACCTATGATACTTTGTTTATTAATAGAAAGGCAATATAGAACCAGTATCGTATCGAATTAAAAAAGCTGGTATCGCCCATCACTACCATCAAGAATCACAAAATAGGCTAGTAGACGTGAAATAAAATTTGGCGGGTGAAGGGACTGGTAACGAAAGTTTTGTTCGCCATTCTGCCCGTTCGCGAATTAAAATATGGAGGAATACGAGGAAAACGCACTAGGTAAGGCCAATCTTTCCACATTGACTCCCATCAAGAATCACAAAATAGGCTAGTATTAGAAATTGCAGAGACGTGAAATAAAATTTGGCGGGTGAAGGGACTGGTAACGAAAGTTTTGATTGGCAGAATGATGGCTATTAATAAACAAAGTATCATAGGTCAGTAGGTCACTCTTTAGACAATGCAGGAAATGAATATCTAATTAAGGAGATTAAAATTGCAAATGAATCGTCATTACCTTCGTTCATGTTTCGATAAACCAGTAAAACCAATGTAAATACGCCTTGTTAGGGATAACCTTTCATGTTACTCCATCACCAATATAAACATCACCGGATAACATCAAGGGAATCGAGGTGGGAGGGTTAGGAAGACACTTAAGGGGGGGGTTAGGGTTAGAAAACTCATTAGGTGGGGGTTAGGGTTAGGATCTAAGTTGTTTTGGGGTTAGCGGTTATTTCATGACGATTATATACCTCGATTCATTTGGTGATGGAGTAACCCTTGTTGGTTTGTGCTGAGTCCGCTGACCAAAAGGCAAAAGACCGCAGGCTCAGCGGTATCGAAACAATCGATATTTGTCGCCAGTATCGATACTTTTCTTGCAGACCGGTATCGACGGTATCGAATATTTGGTATCGGCCCATCCCTACTTGATGGGAGTCAATTAATTAAATCAAATAAAAAAAATCATGCCATGCCATATGCCATGCCATATGCCATGCCATATGCCATGCCATATGCCATGCCATATGCCATGCCATATGCCATGCCATATGCCATGCCATATGCCATGCCATATGCCATGCCATATGCCATGCCATATGCCATGCCATATGCCATGCCATATGCCATGCCATATGCCATGCCATATGCCATGCCATATGACATGCCATATGCCATGCCATATGCCATGCCATGCCATATGCCATGCCATATGGCATGCCATATGCCATGCCATATGCCATGCCATATGCCATGCCATATGCCATGCCATATGCCATGCCATATGCCATGCCATATGCCATGCCATATGCCATGCCATATGCCATGCCATATGCCATGCCATATGCCATGCCATATGCCATGCCATATGCCATGCCATATGCCATGCCATATGCCATGCCATATGCCATGCCATATGCCATGCCATATGCCATGCCATATGCCATGCCATATGCCATGCCATATGCCATGCCATATGCCATGCCATATGCCATGCCATATGCCATGCCATATGCCATGCCATATGCCATGCCATATGCCATGCCATATGCCATGCCATATGCCATGCCATATGCCATGCCATATGCCATGCCATATGCCATGCCATATGCCATGCCATATGCCATGCCATATGCCATGCCATATGCCATGCCATATGCCATGCCATATGCCATGCCATATGCCATGCCATATGCCATGCCATATGCCATGCCATATGCCATGCCATATGCCATGCCATATGCCATGCCATATGCCATGCCATATGCCATGCCATATGCCATGCCATATGCCATGCCATATGCCATGCCATATGCCATGCCATGCCATATGCCATGCCATATGCCATGCCATATGCCATGCCATATGCCATGCCATATGCCATGCCATATGCCATGCCATATGCCATGCCATATGCCATGCCATATGCCATGCCATATGCCATGCCATATGCCATGCCATATGCCATGCCATATGCCATGCCATATGCCATGCCATATGCCATGCCATATGCCATGCCATATGCCATGCCATATGCCATGCCATATGCCATGCCATATGCCATGCCATATGCCATGCCATATGCCATGCCATATGCCATGCCATATGCCATGCCATATGCCATGCCATATGCCATGCCATATGCCATGCCATATGCCATGCCATATGCCATGCCATATGCCATGCCATATGCCATGCCATATGCCATGCCATATGCCATGCCATATGCCATGCCATATGCCATGCCATATGCCATGCCATATGCCATGCCATATGCCATGCCATATGCCATGCCATTTCCTATGCCATGTTTTACACCCACCGCTTTATATAGCCTGATATAAACACGGTAACTGACCAATCACAGCGTGCGTAATACACGACTTATTTTATAAAGACCTGTATTGACTGGTCGTAACTGTGGAAGTTGCATCCACTATCTGAGGTGGGATAGTATGTGTCACAGGCAGGCGAGTATCGACCCGGTGACCTAGTTTACCATATCCTTTAAAGTGCCTATACAGCCCTTTCGTTATTCAGCCATCTGCATAGAGGACCAAAAATAGCTGATAAGCCACTCTACAGTTTTTTATTTGTCTCCTCTTTTAGAAGATATTTTTCATCCAAATTAAGAAATGTAAGCAAATTCCAATTAAAAACCGAAAACGTATTTCTGACAATTCTGGAGTCTGGAAACTAGGTTGTGACGTCATTTAAGAGATGAGTCCAGGATCTTCCCAGCTTCGTAAACAAACGAGCTCGATTCCAAGATTATACTATAAAATTTATCGTTTTACGAAGTGTATGGATGTTCTAATGAAGCGAATTTGAAATAAAAATATCTGTCCATCGTATTCCTTACTTAAACGATACCTTACTTGAACGATTCCTTACTTGAACGATACGCGGTCAGTAAAGATGAATATCAAAACACACATTCGTCTCTTAAATGACGTCACAGTGTGGCTCGTTCCAGGCCTTTCTAATTTACGTTTTTTTTTATATAAATAGCTTTGTTTAAAGAGTGATATCTTTAACACACAAACCACAAACCAACTTATCAGCTACCCCCAACCTCTATACAGACAATCAACCAGAAAACGAAAAGGATGTATAGGCATTTTAAGCATTTCAACAACCCAAAATACCTTTGTTGAATCATCACAGCCGGACAATCTATGCATACAATAGCCAATGGCAGAAATATAGGTATTCGTAGTAGAAGGCGCATAGCGGTGCTGAAACATGAACGCTATATAAATAACCCTAAATCTGAAGGCGTTATGGGCAGAGTTATAACAGCCGTATGAAGAACGGAAAGAGAAAATTGGTTATAAAGTATCCATGCCCGGCGATAACTGGGTATTGATGACGGCTGTAAACTAGATTTAAGAGTGTGGTTGTTATATTGACCTGTTCTGTGGTAGATGATGGTCTGGAATGACTGTCGGTGACGAGTGTACACCTACCGGTGCTAGCTGTTTGAACTTGGAAACCTGTAACCGAGATAAGAGATCTGCTAAAACATTTTTAACGCCAGGTACATGCCGTGCACGGAATAAGATATTATATCTCAAACATGCCAGTACCAGTTTTCGCACAAAGATCATAACAATCGTATCACGAGATGTAACCTTATTAATAACATCAACCAATGCCGCATTATCCGTAAAGAAAGTAATACGCTGGTTTCTCATCGCAATACCCCAAAGATGGACACTAACCACAAAGGATAAAATTCTAAGATCATGATATTTAAGTTCTTCCAATTATTAGGCCAAGCGCCGAAGAACCGACTAGAACCGAAAATCGCGCCATAGCTGCAGCTATGCAGTTACCAGTATAATGTTAAGATTATTGTCATTCCTGACAGCAATGGACCTGAATCTGCACAGGACACGTCTATATTATTTGTTAACTTATTCAATGCTCTTGTAGCTGAAGTTACTATCCAGGACATTAATTGATATTGCACATCGAATCCCGACAAGAAATGTTAAGTTCGTGAGAAGAATCGTTAAAGACCGAGTCATGAATGTACGTAAAACCATCGATAAAGTCAACCCAGCTGAAATCGGATTGGAAGATGACAGTTCAATGGCGTCCGCGCGAATATTCGACCATTTAACAGCTCAGAAACTCCTCATCGAGGTTAAGAAATTCCAAGTACGAGCGAGATATAGTTTCTGCTGGACGAAGAACTTTAATGTGTATTTACGACAGTCTGAAGATTCCCGCCCATTTCAAATCAAGAGCCTAGGCGAACTGGAAAGACCAATACAAATTGAAGATGTACGAATGCCTCTTAGTTGAGTTTTTTTTTCATACATTACTTTATCAATTAACTTCATGAACTTCTCTTAATATGAATTGTATGCAATCTGCCCTCCCATTCAATCACCTTGATGATGATAGTTTTAATCTAGCTATATTCGAGAGACAGTGGTCCAGTGAATTTTGAAGTAGAGAGACTTTCTTTGTTAAAGCTTAATCCATTATTTTTTGATAAACCACAAAAACCTAGCTCTGTCTAGTAACTTGGATCCCGATTCTAATTTTTTTTCTGATACGTTTAACTGTGACTATTATATTGAGAATAGTCTAAATGAGATGTTAGCGAAAAAGGTCACGCGTTCCGACTGCTTATCTATTATTCACTTAAATATACGAAGCCTTTGTCGTAATTTCAATAGCGTAACAACATTGTTAGCTTCTATAAATAATAAATTTTCGATTATTGGTATCTCTGAAACTTGACTTCAAGATTCATCCCATACCGTTGACATTATTGGATATAATTTTGTTCACAGCCACTGATCTGATAGATCTGGTGGTGGTGTCGGTTTGTATGTAACATCAGAGCTCGAATACAAAACTCGTAATGACTTAGCCTTTCCTGACTCGTCATGTGCAGAATCGTTGTTTATTGAAATAAGCAATGATAAAGGGAAGAATACCATTGTTGGTATTGTTTATCGGCCTCCTAGTCGAAATATTGTTGATAGTTTTATTACCAATCTCAATTTACTGATGGCTATAATTTCCAAAGAAAACAAAATATAACATGTTTTTCCCTTTAATTACGCTTCCTATACAAGAATAACATCACATACTGCTACCCTTATTGATAATATATTTATACCAATCACTGTGATAATTATTCATTTAGCGGATTATTGTGTACTCTTAATAAACCTTGGCTTTCCCAGGATCTTCTAAATTCTATAAGACGAAAGAATAAATTGTATAAGCGATATCTAAATACGCCAAACCATGTCAATGATGTTTCTTACAAAGAATATAAAAACAAACTAAACCATTCTTTAAGAATTTCCAAACGTCTCTATTATGAAAAGAAATTAGATCTTGCCAAATCTAATACAAAAAACACTTGGAAGATCTTGAATGAAGTTATTATAATGGCAAAAAGCGTGTTTTGATAAGCAAGACATTTCTAATCCTTTTGAAATCGCAAATCGTTTCTGTGATTACTTCACTAATATTGGACCTAATTTAGCCGTGAAAATTCCAGTTTCGACTGTTTCTCATCGCTTCTTCCTCTCTGGTAACTTCGTAAACTCTATATTTTTAGAACCAGCAACACAACATGAAATACTAGAAATTGTAAGTTCTTTGCGTTCAGGTACTGCTGCAGGCTGTGATAGGATTCCGATGCATGCTGTTAAGGATTCCATTGATTTTATTTCTGAACCTCTTACTCATATTATTAACTTAATATCCATTTCTTCAGGTATTGTTCCTGATGAAATGAAAATAGCACGTGTTATACATTCTATTGTTTCTAATTATAGACCTATATCGGCTTTACCTATCTTCTCTAAATTGTTAGAAAGAGTTGTATATAATCGCATAATTAATTACGTAAATAAACATAATATTCTTTCTGACAGCCAATATAGTTTTAGGAAAAAACATTCGACTTCCCTAGCCTTATTGCATCTACACGACAAAATATAGCAGCTATGTATCGTAGAGAATTTACGGTTGGAATTTTTCTTGATCTTTCCAAGGCATTTGACACTGTCAACCATGATATATTGTTTGTTAAACTTGAAGATTACGGCATCCGAGGCGTGGCTCTAGATTGGATGAAGCATTATTTTTGTAATAGATCGCAATATGTTCAATTTAATGATATCTGTTCCACTTCTTTTCTTATTATATATCAACGACCTTTGTAATGTTTCTAATATATTTTATTTGATTCTATTTGCTGATGACACAAATCTATTTTATTCTCACAAAGATCAGTCCTGTTTAATGAATATAATCAACAGTGACATGAATAAATAATCTGAGTGGTTTAGAGCTAATATATTATCAATAAATATTACGAAATCCAATTATATGATATTTAAACCAAGACAAAAAAGGCATAACATTGATTTGTTGATAATGTTAAACTGACATAAAATTGATTTGGTTAAGGAGGTTGTTTTTCTCGGTATAATCTTAGATGAGTATATCTCGTGGAAGCCTCACATTTCTCTTGTTGCACAAAAATATCCAAATCAATTGGTATAATTTACAAATCGAGCGTTTGCCTCTCAAAATCGTCTTTATATACATTGTACTATTCTCTCGTTTACCCATACCTTCAATATTGTATTATTGTGTGGGGATCTACGTATCCAACTAATCTGAACCGTATTGTACTGCTTCAGAAGCGTATAGTTAGAATAGTTGGCAAGGATCCATTTGATGCACACACAGATCTTATATTTAAAACCTTTAGGATTCTTAAATTTGAAAATATCTATTTATTTCAAATAGGAAAATGTATGTACTTATTTGAAAACAATTTGCTCCCTCGTAGCTTTGATCATTCATTATTACATATGCATCATGTTCAGAATTATAACACACGAAATTCCAAATTTTATTATCTAGCTTCCCTTTTGTAGAACAAAAATAAGACAATTTTCAGTTTACTACCAGGGTCCAAACATTTTTAATGCGCTTAGCCAGACTATTCGTGATGCAACAACTGTTGCTTGCTTTCAATCTAAATTAAAAAATTATTTCATATTCTGTACTTAAAAATTTTCTTTCTGTTTTACTCGTGATCCGGGTTTTTCGTGCTCTGATGTTATTGAAATTATACATTAATTTTTCACGTCCATGTTCCTCGTAATTACATCAAATTATGCATAAGGGAGCCCAAATCCAATAAGCCGATTGGTTTCTTTTTTGGGCTTCCTTACCACTATTGTTATTTGTAAAATTAATTTGTATAAAAATTAATTGATATTGATACCCGCTGCATCTGTGTAGAGATTTAAAGTTAGCGAATCAAGCCACAAATCATTAAGAAAAAAGGAGCGGCCATTGAAACCCTCTAAAAACGTTAACCAAAGATAAAGGTCAGCCTTGACAGATTTTGTGAGGCGAAGAAAATGACGGGCTGACTTCATACCTTTAGTTAGATCAATAAGACGCCGGAGAAAAGTGCGGCCAGGGACAACAACTGAGCATGAAAAATTAAGAAGCCCAGTTAAGGAGCTTTGAAGAAATTCTGCTGTTGTAGAAGCAGCCCTCGTGTAGTTAGGAATGACGAGGAAATGTATATCAGCGCTATTATATACCAACCTGCTTCTCTTTTTCCAGCGCATTGCACTCATGTGACTACATACATTAAATTCTCCTGCGCAAATATCACGTTAAGAATAATCTAAATAATTAAATTAACGGCGCAAGCAATAAAAACTTTATTGGCATGCAAATAACCCCTTTATTTATTTATTTATCAAACCTATTTTAACCGGTTGTTTTTCAGACGTTTCGGTGAGAACAGTATAAAGATGAGGCTGCCAAATGATCTCTTTAGCAAGACAATCATGATAAAAGATGTGTAAGTATAGACTTTATAATAACTAGGAGTGATGTTTTACGTAGTCACATTTTTAGGATTTAAAATAGCAAAATAATTCAATTCAATGAAGCGATCAGATGGGTGGCCAGAAACAGAATGGAAATACCGCTTTGTAGAAAACCCATTAACTTCTGTGAGATTTACATATTCTATTTGGTTTATATATCGCCTCCACTTAGGTGTAGTAATTAAACAGAACAGTAGCTGTATTAGCGCCACTATGTTAGGTCAAGACCTGAGGTTGAATTAGTCAATTGATTGCTTGGTTGGGAATATGACAGATGAATGGTTTGCTAATTTGTTAAAACTGTTTCTACTGAAGTTTTAATTCACCTTCGGTACGTGGAGCCACACTCTATCGCCCATCACGGCGTGCGGCCGTGCTTGCCGCTCCTGTAGGCGCATGGGACCCGTACGAATATGTTGTACCGTCACCGTGGATCACATGACGTTTAGCAGGGCGAACAGCAATGTCGTTGGAGTGCCAGCTGAAACTTCCACATCAAGATCCTCTACAACAAGGCCCTCGAATCTAAACTCTTTATTGTCGCGTACGAACGATATGCGTGTTTCTCCAACGACATGTAGCGGTGAGGAGCCATCGGCCTGGTGGACGGACTGGGCACTGGATGTCATACGGGAGCCGAGACGCTTCGCGGTGGAATGGCGTATTTCCGGTGGCGCCACTTCATGTCTATTGTTATACGGACAGAGTGATGGGTGTAGAACGCGTCTACGTATGGTGACTGGCGGGTTTGAACGCGGAAGGCTGTGAAGTTGGAGCTAGGTTCATCGGCATTCGTAACACTAGTAGGTACATTCACACCATCGTCATCATCATCAGACCCATTGTCATCTTGGCGATATATCGCTTGTCATTTTCTGGCAGGAAGTTGCAATCGCTTAAAAAGTGGGACAAAGTTTCTCTCGACAGGTATTTCTAGGGGCAGGCTTGTAAGGTGCTTTATTAACGGCGAGTCGGCGGTAATTGGAGGACACATCTTCCACAAGACACATCTTCCACAAATGCCATCAACCTCTGATACAAATCTTCCGGGCGCTCATCGGCTCCGAGGTGGATGTCAGCAAAGTCGATGAAGTGAGCACCAGTGACTTGGAAGCCGCTCGGGTGCATTAATGCCTGGCTCCAGGTCAAATTACCTGGAAAATACATTAAATTCGATAAAAAATTCGAAATGTGAATGCGTAGAGTAACGATGGATTGTATATAACAGTATAAATTTTGCAAGTTTTATTTACATGTTGTTGCCATAGAAACATGTCACGTGACACCTTGACTGCTAAAATACTGCTTGCTGAAAACAAGGCGCTCGCGGACCCACAGAACCACTTCTAATTGTCGCGATATTAAGTATTCCGATGCATTGATACTTATACTATATCGAACTAATTAGATACCGAGGTTTCTTTCACAAGTTTATTTGATATTCCTAAATTACCATCAGTATGTGATAATTTTGCGCGGTTTTATACGTCTAATACTAATACAGCGTAACAGGGATTCGATATCTAATTAGTTCGAATAAGCTTAAGTTCTATTGAACCAAGTTAGATAATCTTTTATCGAAATTTAGAAAGAATTGTCTGTCCGCGAAGCAAACGCGTTTTCTTCACGCAAACAGTTTATATTTTCTGCCATTTTTAATGAGCCGACAATCATCGTGGCAGCGGATAGTCAAACCAAAGAACCACACGTTCAAACTTCAAACCAAACGAAAACAGACAAACGCTTTTTGTCAAGAGAGAATATTAAAAGTTGACTAAAGTAGCTTCACATAGTAAAAAATGCGAAACACAACTGAATTGTTTCGCGTACTTTCTCGCAAGGAGTAGAATGAATGGTCAATTATCTGCTAGACGTTTTATTGCTGCCGATAGGCTGCACACTAATCTTGACATGCAGTTATCTATGTCTCGTGCCCAGACCTCTTTCCGCACCTACTGTATGTATAGTCAACGAGATCTCGATATATGTGAAAATTTCCTAGGCCGGTGGATATTCAGTTTTATGACGTTTTGTGACGTAGTTTAGTTTGCTCTGGAACGAGATTGTTCACATACTCCAGAGGGTTATTCGTTTTCACGGAAGTTGTACGGAATTAATGTTCGGAACTTGTCAACGCCACCACGAACATGGTATTTTCTGATCACGCAACGCCAAATGAGGTGAGTGAGACGAAGTTCTCGAACGATCTGTCCTGCCTTTGGTGCTGTTGGGAATTTCAATTCATTTCAGTGAGGAGATATTCTGTTTTCAAGGTAAGACGACTAAGATAGTTCTGTGTGCTTAGTTTTTCTTGTTTGTCTCGTGTGTATACGCAACTCAAATCAAACGAAGTCATTGTGCTCGTTAAAATCAAACCTAGCGAAGCCGGTGACATTTGACAGTTCTCGCCAAAGACAATACTCAATATTTACAAACGAAGGTTTGTGCCTGTTGCTCAACAAACTTACATCTGTGCAGAGAAAAACCTTGTCATTACTTTACCTGAAATGGGAGTGACAATCGATCAATATCGTGCCCGAATTGGTGGACGCAACGTAAGAATAAAACAGGATTCAAGACCACTCGAAGAATAGAAACAGGATTCAAGACCACTCGAAGAATACATATAATCTTTTCTGGAACAACATTGATGTTAATTCAGTTGGTTGTAACAACCAGTATGCAAATTGTTAAACGATTTACATATACAGTCATAACATGACCAGTTCCTACGGCCAGTTTCGCTACTGGTAACAATTATGGTTATGGTATTACTAATATTGATGCAAATATTTTACTTAGTGTATATTTATATTTTCCAACAGCAAGTGATGGTGATGTGTATGTTATTGTTGCTCTGTTGTTGAGAATGGCAAATGATGTCGAAGAAAATCCTGGACCCAGGGCATTTTGCCTCCACGGTGGAAGGTCGGCGAAAATGTCCCTGGGATCGGCTGGTCCATTCTATAATGCGATTGGCTTGTCATAAAACTCCAATTAATTCAGCCGAGTATAATTTATTCATCTAAATCTGAATGCTGTCTTTGAATTGTACAGCAAATTAGAAGTGATAACTTTCACTAAATTGGATATATGCTTCTTCATACCTTTTGTAAGAGATAACCATGGATGTATGGTAAATTATTAATCTTGTTAGCTGCTTTTATGCCGACAAATGCTCACATGAACAACTCTGATTATTTTTCAATTGTTCAGGTCAACAAAGTAGACAAAGGCAATGGAACAAAGACCACAACAATTATCATATCTAAACACCCAGAAATTCTGGGTGTCATGTGACCAGCCGATCCCAGGGCCATTTTCGCAGAACTTCCACCGTGGAAGAAAAATGCCCTGGGTATGAGGTTGGATGTTGTTGACCCAAGTAAAACGATTTGTGCTGATTTTAGACAAGGCAATCCAAAACAATTTAAACAAAATGTGCAATAATACATTATCAAATAACAAACATTAATGCATGGGATTCATCATTCCTAAATGTCACATTGTGTGTTGGAAAAAAACTTTATACTTGTATAAGAAATTATGTTAATAAAACCTTTTTGCTCTGATAAAATGTATTCTTTGCAATATAGTGACTCATTTGCCGGTGATTGGTTTATGGCAACTAACAATCCACCTTATTTTTTTTGAAAATGCACTCAATATTCTATTTTTGGAGTCTCGGTTAAACTATCAACATTGCTTGCTAACTGTTGATTGCAACACTGTTGCAATTTTTAAGACATCTGAAGGGAACATCTGAAGGGATGTGTGCTAATAACCGTCGAAGGTAATAAATAACCTGGTATTTCTCGCTTTGGTAATTAATTATTGATGATTGAAAAAAATTTGTGACCATAAATGCGATAACAAAGCAGTTTCCCCTACGGTTCTACCCGCGCCTCTTTACGTCGCCAATCTGTCTTGTAAAATATTGGAATTTCTTTGAAATGAGGCAGCACTTCACTTGCGATAGTAATTTCTAGTTTAACAAGACGCCTGCTCAGGCGTTCACTTGGGCTACTGATTTGGGGGCAAGGCATGCAAGCGAATATGAAGCGAGTTCGGACTTTCAATTTAATCTGAAAATACTAAAATAATAAAAATAATACACTTGTTTCACTTTGAATAACACACGTTTAATAACACACTTGAATAACATACTTGCTTTATATACATTCGCTGTATATAAACGCTCTATATAAACACACATTTTCGTCTTTCAGACAGAATTTAGAAAAATAAAATGTTGACAGAAATGCCCGTTCAAACTTTAAAATGGCGAACTACGCGTAGTGAAAGAGAATTCGTAAGCAGAATCGCAACAATAGAGGTATATCACGCTCTCTTCAGCAAAAATTCCAGCCTGACATCCTTGAGTATCAAAAGCGTCCATCTTGGGAGATGTTACAGTCCAAGCACAAATGACAACCGCGAGGAAAAACAAGCCCGCTAACCGTGATCCTTTGCGCGTTGCTGTCCAACCTCCTCTGAGTTCGGACTTTCGTTTTATTGCCAATGAATCGCTGTTGGAAAAGTTTACCGAGACCTGTAAACCTGCAAACCATTGCAAAGATTCTCTCCAAGATGAGAGAAACACAGATGAGAGATCAATCATGAAGACGGAAAGAACAGCTAAGGACAAACATATTATTACTCGGGCCTCCCCCACCCCTTGGGGGGAGAGCACGAGTCTTAGAAAGGGCTCTGTTTATTTATTTATTTTTGGCAATGTCGCGAAATGGCAATTATTGCATCATTGTTGACTAAATTAGTAGACTAGTGAGAGCGAGACTATGAATGTGGGATTACTACACATGCGCAGTGAAGTTATCCCCAAAACAATTTTGCCCCCCGCAGTCGTTTTTAGGGAGGCTAATTATTGCATCATCCCGATCAACCTCTTACCCAGGCTTTCCACCTTTGCGAAACTGAAAACACTGCGTATATTTCTGATTTATTTACTCATCTGATCTGACACCTTTCTTCGAGTGCTCTTCACTGAAAATCTTTGATGTGGCTGGCAAGTATCTTGATCTTATATACGCTCACAATCCAGATCGCTTTTGAAACGGGTTGGTCTACGATTTGGAGAACCTGTACTCGATCAAATTATATGTTTCCATACGCTTTTAGCCTTTTTGTCTACTAAATGTTTAATAATTTAATATGAGACTCAACATATGAATGTTTGCATATGTATGCTGTATGGAAATATGTTAACTGTTCTGAGGTAACTGTAATATTTTTATAAGCTTTGTTGCCTGTATTGTTTATTGTTATGTAATTATACAAAATAAAGTCGATGCTACAGTTTATTGTTTCATATTATACCAAGTAGAAGTACTATTATTAAAGTATGCAATGTTGCTATATATCGAATTAATTACCCTGTTTCACTTGATATTGTACCAGTAAGCTTAAATGGGGCTCCAAAATGTTCTGGGTTATCAGTAAGTTTGTATCGATTGTTCATATTATATGCGAATGCTTACAAATGAACGTACAGTATATAAATCTCTGACACTCATTGTTGCCATTGAGTAACCCTGTTTCACTCGATATTTTACCTGTAAGCTTAAATGGGGCTCCAAAATGTTCTGGGTTATCAGTAAGTTTGTATCGATTGTTCATACATGTATTATTATACACAAATGCTTACAAATGAACACACAGTATATAAATCTCTGACACCCATACCAACTATCAAGATCAAGGAGTAAAGAGTTTGTTGTTGTTTGACCTTGCTACTGCCAGCTAAATGCATGGTTTGATTTACTGCCATGCCTTATACACTGAGAAAAAGATTAACTGATTTAATGCTTGCTCAAACTGAACCTGTTTGCCGGACTGACCATATGAATTCTTATTACATGAGCACAGGCCGGCTCGCTTGCCAGGCTGACCCTGTTGACTAGAACTGGATTAGGTCAGCAAACAGGATGGCTCATTTGGTGGGGCAGACTTCTCAGTAAGCCAGCTTGGATACTGAGCCAACTCACCTTCATATAATCAAAGCCATTGGCCAACACTATGTTATGGGTTTGTAATGATGGAAAATTTAACCACCCCTGCACTGACAGCTGTATCATTACATGTACCATTGTACCTACAACTATAGATTTGTGTATATTGAATTCAAATCACTGAATTTGCCTACAATGTCTTTCAACAAGCCACAACCTCAAGTAGCCCGAGTTAACGCCTAGCGGGCGTCTTGTTAATTATACTGTGTTGACATTTATCCCGTGAAACTCTGTAAATATTAATCATGAAATATTGTGTTTTTGTCCGATTTAAATCAATTCTATATCGAAATGATCACTTGAATCTGGCGAATCGAACGCGGTAGGTTTTGTCTACTTAAAATGTGAATATCAAATGTTATATGAGAAAATGCGTATTAGCGATTAAAGCGAGACTCGTCTCTAAAATCAAAGGACATGGCTTCAAGATCTATTCGTTGTTTACCCGATGATTTAATGCTCTTATGTCCATTAAACCGATGTAATTTCGTAACAGATATGTTTCGTATACCTTGCCGTTGATTTTTATATAAATTTTGACACACGAAGACCTTCAATCGAACAGATATTAGAAAAAATAGCATTGCCGCGTCGGGTATTATATCACAACAGCATCAGCATGTTTTATAGTGCCTGTCACTTCATTTATCACTTCATCAATGTTCTTCATTCTTCCATTTACAGCAATTGAGCAACATATTTCAGTACAATTTAGTAGCACATTTAAACAGTTTGATCGATTCAATAAAACATGTAAACATAGATTTGATCGAGTCGGAACAACCTGTTTCGAAATCGCTCATCTTTTACTTTTAGTGTAGGTCTACCGCTATCGGTGTCTGCGATTGTAAGTAGTGTGAGCATGTTTATTATTAATATACTTGCCAGCCACATTCCTTATCAATCTTATCACAAATTTGCTAGAGTCTTGAAGTTGATCAATGGCAATGGCGACCAAAGAAGCGTGGATGAATATAAGGTCAGCGCTCGTTTTCATCACTGAAACAGTCATGACGTCATGAGAATAAACACTGAAACAGTCATGACGTCTCATGAGAATAAAGAAAACGAAATAAGATCACGTCAGTTTGATAGATGGGAATTAGTTGCATTTTGTTGACCAGAAAAAAAAAAATAAATAAAAAATAAATAAAAATACAGAAGTGCAGCCCGTTTTAAGACTTGGTGCTATCCCCACAGGGGGTAGCCCAAGTAATAACTTGATTGCGCATTTCCTGTCGAATGCGTGATGCGTCTGTTGATTTTTAGCAGCACGACAAAAGGATTCCAGATAACTCAAATCGTTCTAATGTTTATAAAGTCATTATTCGGGTTTCCTCAAATGGTCAATTATACAAACTGTATATTTAAGTGTACATAATAGACCGAGCGCGACGCATTGCTAGCTGGATTCTTGTAACAAGCATTCAGCTCAAATTGTATATAAATAGTACTTGACAACATCGCACGCATAACTCAAATGCCATGCCAAATTACAGTGAAACTGTTCTATGCTGAGCTTTATATCTGTTATTCGTATGAATTTGAATTTGTAATATTTGCGCTTTGGCAGATACTGTAGATGACTAGCAGCAATGTATGCCGCACAGCCGCTGTGACAAATTTAAGCCAAAGTTGTAAACAAACTGTAAATCGAGCGACAGGAAGGCCAGGAAGGAGTTATGTTTCGTGAAGAAGGCAAGGCCATATGCTGATATAGCTAATAACACGGATATTGCCCAGTAAGAAGTTATACAAAGCACAAAGACAATCAGAACGCCTTAGTAATAGACAGGAATACGCCTATAACAAATTATATTTGTCGCCACGCGCGCGCGGGTTTCTCGCGGGAAGTATGATGACTAGAACGTGGAGGGAGCCAGGCATTAATGCACCTGAGCGAAATGCTGTCTGATTGTTTGCCAGATATACTCAACCGAAGTTGAGTTCTTTACCAGGGTATTCCTCGAGATAATCGGACAATAATTAGCTATTTGGCCTAGCAACATTTGATTTCTGTTGGTCTGTTAAGCGCTTTGGAGCTGGTACGTTATCACTATCGTCGGTGAATCCACGTATAGCCTGTGCCTTAGTCTTTTTGCCCCATATGGACCCTTCAACTAGGAAGGGGGCGAAGTCATTGTCTAGCGATAAAGTGTATAGAGCAAATTCTGTCGCCAGTTCTCAAAACTATTCACAGTTTCTACCTTTGATAAGCACCATTGCTTTGGTGCTCGATGAGTGGATGCCATATTATCGGGTTTACAACGAGACGTACTTGAGCAGTGGACGGTTCTTCACTGTTTGGGTCGACCTTTCGGCTGGATTTTGATTGCAGGCTCTTTCGTAGGTTCGATAAAGTAGCTGCCACCACGCCAGGGAATGAACAAGACGATCCAACACACGTTTCGGTGAATGATAAATGGATTTAATGAAGTCTTGGAATAGCAACAAGTATTAACTAGACTAGGCAAAACAAGATGGCCGATGCGAGAGATAGTTCACGGCGCATGTCCTTACAAAGGTACCGCTGACCGGTACTGGCGATGAAAAATTCAAAAGTCGTGGTAAATAAAGAAAAGTTACTTAAACATGCAATGTTGTGACCACCTTGCTGCACGAAGAGCGTTGAAAAGTCAGGAAATCTGATACTCAGGAATCCAAACATAAAATTTAGGAAAATTCAAAATTCCCAACAGATACGAAAGTAAAACTTGGACAAGAGGACAGGAACACCAAATCCAAATAAATGATGAAGTTATTGGTCACCAATAACAGTCACGAAATAGCAGTTTTAACACAATACTCGACGTCCACGAAGGCAGAGGTATAGGGGCCTAGCGGTAAACGTTGCTGTAGGATCTGATCGATTAGACCTCCACGTCAAACATTTTGCCCACAGATGTTTTTTTGATTTCTTGATTTCTAATCAATATCTGAATCAAGATGAATCAAGTTCTTAAAATCTTAAAATAAGAATAAATATCTTGCCAATTTTTTTCATTTTTTAATAATAATAATAATAATAATATTATATTTATACAGGTTAAACTTGTTTCAGCAATATAAATTGCTGGTATCAATCAAGGACCTGTTGATATATCTATTATTACATTGAATGAATTAAGTCAAACTATGAGACGTAAAATTAAAATAATTATATATACAAAAAATAATATAATATTAAGATATAAAGAATTCTAAAGTATGTATAGTTAAAAATCAAAGTTAAAATTATTGAAGTTGTGCTTAAATCTTAAAAACGACTGTTCTGTCTTCATATCACTAGTCAGTTTATTACAAATAATTGCTCCTTGATATGCAAACGTTTTCTTTCCCGCTTCAGTTCTTATCTTTGAAATAACAATATTTATGTTGTTCCCACGTGTGCATTTGGAATGTGAGACTCTTGTGAAATAATTATTTAAGACCATTGGTGCTATGCCATTTAAACACTTGAAAACCTCACGAGCACAAGTTCTGTTTCTAATTTCATTCACTATTGGCAGTTTTACAGAATTTGTTGACCATTTGTTATCCTTAATATGCTCGGGTTTGGATTCTTTCGAACTTTTGCTGATTAGTTATTGATAAATTCAGGAAAACATTATTACAATACAGTGTGTATAAAAAAAACTGAACCCTTAGAAAACGGTCGTATACTCCTGGGAAATTAAAAACACGGTCTCAATAGAAAAAAACCACGAAACAGCGAAACTATTTTTTGTTTATCATTTTAACAAGATACATGGAGGTCGTGGAAGGTCTGGACGTCTTCGTGGACGGGAGGGCCAACTTCGTAAGTGCTCGGCCCATCTTCGGAACCCGTCGGAACATCATCGGAAGTTGTCGGAACAATTTCGGAATTCAGAGCGACTTCGGAAGTGGTCGGATAAACTTCGGGAGTGGTCGGTAATGGTCGCAAGGCTCTCGGGGGTCGTCGAAAGATGGTCGGATGGGGTCGGAAGGTCTTCGTAAGGACATCTCGAAGCGGTAGGGATCTGTTGGAGGGGTTTACGAATGATTGGTTTACGAGTTCAAAAAATTTGACAAGTACATAACAGAAATGTCCAAAACAAACTTAAATTCTTGCTTAATAAAGCAATTTCACATTTCTGCTCAGGCAGAAAGATGGCTTGTAAATAAAAACAACAATGAAGTTCATTAGAGCTGCCATTTAGATTTCTCAAAAAACGTCAAACAAAGGTTTTAGCATAATTGGTGACCCAACCTTTGTTGAAGCTAACCATATTCTTGAAGCTTTCGTCAAAGCCTTGAGAAAGTCTGGCAAGATAGCTGGAGTAGTCTACAAAAAATCCATTTCAAAAGAGCAAAAGGCGGCCTCGGCAACACCGAAGATGAGTCCTACGGCAAAATCTTCCGTATTCGAGACTCAAGCATCCGCCCTGTCGAAACGATCCAAAAATACTTGAAGCATCTAAATCTCTTTCAGCGTCCAAATGATTCAAAATGCAATAAGTTTGATGTCAACATGGACGGGGTTCGGTATTCAAACATGGCAGTCGGCGAAGCTCCACGACAAAAAGTACAGTGTTCAACTTTCACCATTGCAATGCGAACATTTACAACTGACTTTGCTGAACTGTTTTTTTGATCGATACGGTAAAGTGGTTTTGCAGAGCGAAACTTTCTTTGTTCAAACTGTTTATAATATGAATGCCTTCCATGAGTGATTGATCGGCGTTTCACTTTCACGTGACATAATTTAATTATTCAATTACGCATGACGGATGTTGAGAGAAAATTTAAAAATCCATTCAATTACTTGTATAATATAAACTTGCAATTTTATGTTGTTCATATCCAGAGCTTGTGTATATAATAAAACAGTTATTCCACTCACTCTCGTCGTATATGGCTGATAGCCGACTCGGCTAGCGCCTCGTCGGCTATCAGCTCATATACGACTCGAGTTCGTGGAATAACTGCTAATTGTCCGTTGCCGCTGCTGACTATACCCACCATTGATATCCCACCCCCACCCCAGCAGCGAAACCACGTACTAACCCAGTAGAAACGCTAACATTTAATTTTTTGAAGGCCAAAAATATTTCTAGCAACGCCACTTTAAACGTCGCTGTTTTTCTAAAAATATGAAATTTGGAGAGCTTTTCGTAAAATCTAGTTGTTCTATCTACCATCAAATACTTTCATTCCGAATTTGGTAGCTTTCTGTGTGCATTTTGGTGTACTATTTCCCAGTAAAACTTGAATTTCTTCTTCGTTTAATTCTGCAAATCTGGCAGCCATTTGGCTAGATTTCTCTACTAGTAGGTCTAGTAGTAGAGGAACCAATCAGATTGCAGAATAGCTCATATCCAGAGCTTGTGTATATAATAACCATTGATATCCCACCCCCAGCAGCGAAACCACGTACCAGCGCAAGACCTTGGTACTACCAACGACCACCCACCACCTCTGACCGATCGTCGATGGATACCGACGACCCTCCGACAGATCCCTACCGCTTCAAGATGGCCTTACTAAGACCTTCCGACCCTATCCGACCACCTCCCGACGACTCCCGATAGTCGTCCGACCATTCCCGACCACATTCCGACCACTTCCGAAGTCTCGCTGACCACTTCCGAAAGCGTTCCGACGGATTCCGAAGTTGTTCCGACAACTTCCGATGATATGAAGGAGCATAACTGCAAAGAAACGTTAATATATTTAACATGTTTCTTTGCAGTTATGCTCCTTCACATTATTACAAGTTATCTTAATTTCCCAGGTGTATTAAGACCGTGTTTTTAATTTCCCAGGAGTATTATAAGACCGTTTTCTAAGGGTTCCGTTTTTTTTATACACACTGTACAGGGTGTATAAAAAAACGAGACCTTTAGAAATTAACCTAGTTGTTAAGCACAAGATTTTATGCTCCTGGGAATTAAAAATAGCTTCTAATCGTATGAAGGAGCATAACTGCATAACAAATTGTCAACGTACTAATTAGTCATATCAGTTCGAATAAACATGGTTCAACTGACCACAGAGCAACGAGTTTTTACTGTTTTACATTATAATGAGACTCAATGTACTTTAGATCCCTATTTACTTTAGCTCTAATATATACCTATTTACACTAGCCTTTGTGTGCAGTGCTTATTTTAATTCATTCTTAATCTTCTAGCCTAAATATAAAATTCATTGACTTTTTAAACCGCTCCAATTATCAATTATACAATTCTGACTACATTATTACCAGTTTGTAGCTCGCAATCGTAATGTCTTTACTTCAGAATTTAAAAGTCTTTCGTTAAACTTATTAATCTGTGCAACCTAGTCTACACCTTAGACAGTCTACATTGGTAACACGTAGCTGTTAATGTATGATGTCTACATTAACTCAACTCGCGCTAAAATAACGATAGTTAGCGCATGCGTTTAACGGTCAATTTCTAATCCCACATGCTTAGTCTCTCTCACTAGTCTATTAATCCAGCAATCCAAGTAGGGGAGTGGATGTTGTGGAGGATGGGGATGGCATGAAAAGCCGGGGTTAGGATCTTTGTTGTTTTGGGGTTATTTGTTAATGTAGATATCATACATTCACAGCTACGTGTTGGAGACTGAGTGGGTTGATCTGTGATATATTTACTTTAGCTCACGGTACGTTTAGATTCGCAATCGGCATATGAGCGAGAATAGTCGTATGCAGTTCGGCCATTCGTATTCTATGTTTGATTGGTTTATATTTTATAATTTTTTACTCACTTACGCTTACACTCGATAGCATAGTATCAACCCAGCATATGCGCAGTAGACAAAAAACTATTCTAAATTTTAAAAGTATTTAATATTCTTTCAGAAATTTCTATGGAAATCAAATCACAACTCTGCCTGAAGATATTTTTCGAGCAACAACCAGACTAGAAAAGGTGTAAGTATAGACGGAAGTATATTAAATTTGGATGATCTTTTACCTAATCATTTGTTGAGTATTTTGAAGTCCATGCACCTTTTTGAAAATAGCCAATTTCTGGTAAAAATAATAACTGCTTATTGACCGAGCGTGAGGTCTGTACAGTGAAATATCGGACCGAGGTTTTTTAGTACGGACCGAGCGAGCGCAGCGAGCGAGGTCTGTGCAAAAAAACCGAGGTCCGATATTTCACTGTACAGACCGAACAAGCGAGGTCAATAAGCTGTTTATTATCCCCTCGCCCGGCGCGAAGCGCCGGCCGAAGGCCGAAGGCCTGAGGGCGAGGGTGATAATATCGACCGGCGTTTAGTCCCTCATCACGGATTCCAGGCGTAATGTAAAGTCACTTTCAGTTTCCTTGTATATATATATTCAGGATCAACGTCGTCGATCATGCGCGGTATTGGAAAATTTGGCCCTGGTAACTAGATGTGGTAAATACTACGTGTTTTGTCGGGTTATACGGTGAATGAAGATTTGTGTTCAAAAAGATCGTGAAAAGGCAGTGAAAATGCAATATATCGTCGTCGGAAGATGTCAAGTTCGTAAATCAAGTTTTATACTTTTATACGTGGCGTCAAACTAAAGGTAAACCCGTTTTCGTTTTTTTAAACCTGTTAATCAGTTACAAAGATCGTTTTGCAAACATGTTCGAGTATGTTATTCAGGCTTTTATTTGATGTATAGCATGATTTTCTAGAGTTAGTAGTTCAAAAGATATGGTCGTCTGAATATCTAAAATATTTACTCGTAGTTTGTCAAATCCAATCCAAGCGTCGTCGCTTTTTTCAAGCTGTTAGCTATCAGTTACAAAAATATTTTTGTAGGTATGTGAGAGGCTGTTAATCAAGCTTTCATTAGATATGTAGAATGAGTTCTTAGAGTTAGTACTTCAAAAGATATTGTGGTCGGAACATTTCACTTTTGGCATGTCGTCATGGCAACCGAAATTTAAAATTATTATAACATCAACCCAAGTCAGTTTTAGGGTTAGGATTAGCGATTATTTGAATTTCGGTTTGTTCATATATCGAGAAAGCGCCAATCAGACATCACAAAATCACTCTTTGAAGGGCTTTCGCTCGAAATTGAATAGTCCTTACACACGATATACCAATAAATTATGTGCTTTAATTTAAATTATCCATCACCATTGTTTCACTCGGTCACTTTGCAACCTCATCCACAATGGAATAATTGCAATACTTGATAATTAGCCTATATAGTGAGTACCAGTACTGGTGGTAAGGATGTAAAAAAGTACGGATTATAGTTGTGTTTATACTGCAAGTCTATAGGACTAACCAGGCCCCAACCTGGCTGAATGCCACCTTGGGCCTGGCTTACATTTTACTGACTTTAATAGTCTATAAACATGCACCACACTGGTTATAACAATCAGTGTTTATACACTCATCTGATGGCATGCTGGTCTGGCCAATGGCTTAGTGTGTTTGTGTAAACACCTTTGTCCTGTATTAGGCCTAGACAATGCCAGTCCTAGGCTTGCAATGTATATATTTACACAGCTTTTGTAGGATATATACTGTATATATACTGTATAATTGGGTAGGTTATAACACTCACTGTGTCAGGGGAACACATTAAGGATTAAACAACTGGTCATCATCTCACTGACAACAAGCAGCTGAAGGGAATTTCATCTTGAATTAATGATATATTGGTGAAATAATTATATTAAGCAATGTTCTTTGTTGCATATTATGGACTAGCTTTTGTCATTTCATATTTTTGAAATGTGTTACCAGTACTTGAATACCATTGAAATACCGGTACATGCATGCATAATTATATAATATAATAAGATTATATATTAATAAAAGCATCGAGCTTATCAATATATAGTCAGACAACACTCATTGCAAAACTCAAAAATTAGCTGATATAGAGTATATACTGGTGTCTTGTAGTAAGGATGTACAAAATTACAGACTTTAGCTGTGTTTACATATATTGCAAGTCTATAGGACCAAGCTGCCAGCCACGACCTGGGCCTGGCTTACATTTTATTGACTTTAATAGTGTAAACATACACCATACTGGCTATAACAATCAGCATTTACACTCATCTGATATTATGGCATATGCCCTTCTGGCCAATGGCTTAGTGTGTGTGTTTAAATTCACCTTTGTTCTGGATAGTAGGCCTGGACAGTGCCAGTCCTAGGCTTTCAATGTATATTTTTACACAGCTTTTGAAGGATAAATACTGTATAATGTATAATTCATGGGTAGGTAATTAACACTCACTGTGTCAGGGGAACATGTTATAGGGATTAAACAAGTGGTATCATCTCACTGACAAGAAGCAGCTGAAAGGAATTTCATCCTGAATTAATATATATATTGGTGAAATAATTAGATTAAGCAATATCGTTCTTTGTTGTATATTATGGGCTTTTGTCATTTCATTTTTTGAAATTGTGTTACCGGTACTTGAATACCATTGAAATACTGGTACATGAAACTGTTACTGTAAACATGCATGTTGAAATTTATTATTAAAAGGATAACTGACATAATTAACTTAATTATGTAATATATAATTAATACAATTATTATTAAAATTAATAATTATTAAAATTAATTATTAATTTCAATAATCAATAGTTACACAATTGGTTTCTAACCCTGCCTGCAAGACAATTTAGTGTTGGCAGACTTTCCCACTTGGGTACTGTTCAGTACACTACCCACAAATTGCACCCAAAAAATAAGCAGTTTGAAAATCTGTTCAGTTTGGCAATATTAATTAAGCCTCAAACAGTAAGCGGCGAGGGTTGTTGCGTACACGTATTTCTAGTATGGCCTCAAAAATAATTTTCTGTCGGGGGCAGGTAATATGTCTGGTTTTCGCTGGCGTGCATTTATTGGCTTCATCATTTTCATTGGCTATACTGCAGACTGCACAAACAAGGTTGTTTGTCAGTTTGTCTCGCCTTTGTCGATGGTAAGCAGCCTTTGTTAAACACCGCCGAGCGAGTTTAGATGCCTTCGGAATATGTGTTAGCTCATAAAATTGGCCAAGTAAAACGATTGTGGATATAAAAGACCTGAAGGATATACGTACAGCACCGAATGTCCTGGGCCTGGCTTACATTTTATTGACTTTAATAGTGTAAACATACACCATACTGGCTATAACAATCAGCATTTACACTCATCTGATATTATGGCATATGCCCTTCTGGCCAATGGCTTAGTGTGTGTGTTTAAATTCACCTTTGTTCTGGATAGTAGGCCTGGACAGTGCCAGTCCTAGGCTTTCAATGTATATTTTTACACAGCTTTTGAAGGATAAATACTGTATAATGTATAATTCATGGGTAGGTAATTAACACTCACTGTGTCAGGGGAACATGTTATAGGGATTAAACAAGTGGTATCATCTCACTGACAAGAAGCAGCTGAAAGGAATTTCATCCTGAATTAATATATATATTGGTGAAATAATTAGATTAAGCAATATCGTTCTTTGTTGTATATTATGGGCTTTTGTCATTTCATTTTTTGAAATTGTGTTACCGGTACTTGAATACCATTGAAATACTGGTACATGAAACTGTTACTGTAAACATGCATGTTGAAATTTATTATTAAAAGGATAACTGACATAATTAACTTAATTATGTAATATATAATTAATACAATTATTATTAAAATTAATAATTATTAAAATTAATTATTAATTTCAATAATCAATAGTTACACAATTGGTTTCTAACCCTGCCTGCAAGACAATTTAGTGTTGGCAGACTTTCCCACTTGGGTACTGTTCAGTACACTACCCACAAATTGCACCCAAAAAATAAGCAGTTTGAAAATCTGTTCAGTTTGGCAATATTAATTAAGCCTCAAACAGTAAGCGGCGAGGGTTGTTGCGTACACGTATTTCTAGTATGGCCTCAAAAATAATTTTCTGTCGGGGGCAGGTAATATGTCTGGTTTTCGCTGGCGTGCATTTATTGGCTTCATCATTTTCATTGGCTATACTGCAGACTGCACAAACAAGGTTGTTTGTCAGTTTGTCTCGCCTTTGTCGATGGTAAGCAGCCTTTGTTAAACACCGCCGAGCGAGTTTAGATGCCTTCGGAATATGTGTTAGCTCATAAAATTGGCCAAGTAAAACGATTGTGGATATAAAAGACCTGAAGGATATACGTACAGCACCGAATGTCCTGGGCCTGGCTTACATTTTATTGACTTTAATAGTGTAAACATACACCATACTGGCTATAACAATCAGCATTTACACTCATCTGATATTATGGCATATGCCCTTCTGGCCAATGGCTTAGTGTGTGTGTTTAAATTCACCTTTGTTCTGGATAGTAGGCCTGGACAGTGCCAGTCCTAGGCTTTCAATGTATATTTTTACACAGCTTTTGAAGGATAAATACTGTATAATGTATAATTCATGGGTAGGTAATTAACACTCACTGTGTCAGGGGAACATGTTATAGGGATTAAACAAGTGGTATCATCTCACTGACAAGAAGCAGCTGAAAGGAATTTCATCCTGAATTAATATATATATTGGTGAAATAATTAGATTAAGCAATATCGTTCTTTGTTGTATATTATGGGCTTTTGTCATTTCATTTTTTGAAATTGTGTTACCGGTACTTGAATACCATTGAAATACTGGTACATGAAACTGTTACTGTAAACATGCATGTTGAAATTTATTATTAAAAGGATAACTGACATAATTAACTTAATTATGTAATATATAATTAATACAATTATTATTAAAATTAATAATTATTAAAATTAATTATTAATTTCAATAATCAATAGTTACACAATTGGTTTCTAACCCTGCCTGCAAGACAATTTAGTGTTGGCAGACTTTCCCACTTGGGTACTGTTCAGTACACTACCCACAAATTGCACCCAAAAAATAAGCAGTTTGAAAATCTGTTCAGTTTGGCAATATTAATTAAGCCTCAAACAGTAAGCGGCGAGGGTTGTTGCGTACACGTATTTCTAGTATGGCCTCAAAAATAATTTTCTGTCGGGGGCAGGTAATATGTCTGGTTTTCGCTGGCGTGCATTTATTGGCTTCATCATTTTCATTGGCTATACTGCAGACTGCACAAACAAGGTTGTTTGTCAGTTTGTCTCGCCTTTGTCGATGGTAAGCAGCCTTTGTTAAACACCGCCGAGCGAGTTTAGATGCCTTCGGAATATGTGTTAGCTCATAAAATTGGCCAAGTAAAACGATTGTGGATATAAAAGACCTGAAGGATATACGTACAGCACCGAATGTCATGAGAAAATTGTGGTAAGAAGTTTTAAACATATTGGACATTTCACAAGGCATTTTTTAAGTTTCTTTATTTACAATCTTTTAAAAACAAGTTTATAGCTTTTACATAACAATGTCATGGATAGTTTTGCAATAGTGAAACGAAGAACTCGTGCAGCTGGATAAAAAATATTAATTGAACGTTTTGAGAAAAAAATCTGCTTACGATTTCAACACTATTTTATAAAATAACTAATCCAATAATGCCGAAATAGTTCATCAATTTGAAAACTGAACAGTTTTTTGTCTTCATCATCACTTTCTATTATAATACGTCGACGTTTCTCATGCATGTTAAAGTTTACCGGACCGTTGAAGATTTGAAAATTACATCCTTCAACGCTGTCGACACCAGAAAATTAAAGAAAGAACAATTCTTCGAGTTGTCTTCTGAGCTATTCGCAGTATTAGATGGATTTGTTGTGACTTGACTGATGTTGGGCTGATTTTTCTTTAGATAATTACAACCTGAAGTTGAGGATCGACTGAGCGCTACAAACATTTATTTGCCTTTGTTGCTTTTCTCCAGCAGATTTATACGATTGCAGACTCTCGGTACTCTTGTGGCCGCTATGTTGGGAAATTTTCTGGAATACCAGCATCCAATAACCTTGAGATACTTGTTTTGCGTACTGAATGATTGGTGACTTTGGCTCCAGTTACTTGTTGAAGTCCAGCATTTTTTGCGGCGGTGCTAAGAAATTTCCCAATCTGATTTTTCCCAAGTGGAGCTCTCATATACCAATCATTGTCGTCCGGGCGTCGTTTGTGCTTGACAGCAAGGAAAAATGGTGCCTCGGGTTTATTCATCTCAACTGGACGGTGGCTTCTGAATGTTTTAAAAAATCTGACTGGACATCTTTCATTGCTGGTGGAATAAACTTTTGGCTGGAAAGCTCGCTGGTGACCTTGTTCTTGACCGGTTCTCGTCTTCGTGCCTCTTTCTCCTACCCAAACTAGCATTTCTTGGCCCATATACATGAAAAACTTACAAAGGAGATGATCAAGAGCCGGAGAAGGTATGTCGTGTATTATAATTTCGCCTTGATTGATACTCTCTAGGTATTTTTGAAAGATGTTTAAGTCCGACCTGGGTTTTTTTCAGTGTTTTTTTGCCTTTTGACTTGTTAAAAATACCTCTATTTCTTCTTGACTGTTTTGTGTTTTTGTCTCTTCGTGACGAAAAATCGCATTTTCATCGGTTTCCTCGTCAGGATAATAAAATTCACTTGGAGAATGCTCCTCGTTATCCATGTTGCTGAATAGCTTCCCTGGGCTTCAGTAAACGAAATGTTACGTTACATTTTGTAGTATAATTGCGTTTTACGATGAAAAAATCTTTGACATTTCCGCCGGCGAGAACAACATCCGGGACAGCGGTCCGGTACGGAAAAAGACGGACCGTGGGCCGGATACGCATTTTACGGACCGCCTATTAACCAATCAGAATTCAGGATATGTGAAAGCCATATAATAATTATCACTTATTTACTGAGACCGAGGGAAACAGTGTGTTTTGTGGACCCGAGACCGCCGTCGAGGGACCACAAAACACACTGCTTTCCCGAGGTCTCAGTAAATAAATGTTGTGTTATATAGTATATTAGTGTCAAAGTATGAATAATTCACCGGTTATTGGAGTGAACTTTGAAACCAAAACTAGATAAATGGAACCCCGTAAATGTTTAATAAAAAAAGACAACACTCAACAGTTAAATATTTATTACAACATTCTGAACTCAAAAGTGATAACATACACTAGAACACTGAACTATAAAATGAACTTCACGGTTGACGCGCATGCGCACTGCACCCATTCTATTGTGGACCGGTCAATAAATGTTCTGTTATGGACCGGTTGCCTCGTTGCCAGGGCAATGCAGTGAACACGACGTTTTGCGGACCGGCACGTGATACGCTTTTGTCCAATCTGAAAACAGAAACATTGAACTTTGACACTAACTATATAACAATTATTATTATTTATTTTGGGACTATTGTAATGCTGTAATGAATGACAGATATAAATATTAGCCATCACTTCTTTCAAATTCAAAAACTTCCCTAAATGAGGTTTGGTATAAAAATGCAGTAAACATAATTATTCTAAGTGCCTTAATTTAAACTATAAAGCGTGTTGAATGAAGTTCATTATTTCATAAGACATAAATTATTAAAAAGTAATTAAATAGTGGTGCAATAATAGCTACATCGCCATATCAGCTGCGATACCTTGAAAAACATTTCGTTTACTGAATCCCAGGGAAGCTATTCAGCGGAGCATTCTCCAAGTGAATTTTATTATCCTGACGAGGAAACCGATGAAAATGCGACTTTTCGTCACGAAGATCAGACAGCGACAAAAACACAAAACAGTCAAGAAGAAATAGAGTCAAAAGGAAAAAAACACTGAAAAAAACAGGTCGGACTTAAACATCTTTCAAAAATACCTAGAGAGTATCAATCAAGGCGAAATTATAATACACGACATACCTTCTCCGGCTCTTGATCATCTCCTTTGTAAGTTTTTGATGTACGTCAGGAAGCTAGACGGAAGCGAATACGAGCCAAAAACTCTAAGCAGCAACCAGAGAAGCATACAAAGATACTTAGACGAGAAAAATATCCAATCCTCAAGGATAAGGAGTTTGAGAAGTCGAGCAAAGGTACTCGCAGCTCGGCGAAAGTCATTAGTAAATAACGGGAAGGGCAACAAGCCGCAAGCCATGCACTCGAGCACTCACTGCCACCGAGGAATCCAAATTGTTTAACTCCGGTGAATTTGGCGACGAAAATCCAGAAATTCTGCAGAGAACCATTTGTTGGTTCCTTTCACTACATTTCGGTTTTAGAGCCCGAGACGAAAGCAGAAAACTTCGCTGGGGCGACGTAGAGCTCCAAACTGCAAATGAGGGCCAAGAAATGCTAGTTTGGGTAGGAGAAAGAGGCACGAAGACGAGAACCGGTCAAGAACAAGGTCACCAGCGAGCTTTCCAGCCAAAAGTTTATTCCACCAGCAATGAAAGATGTCCAGTCAGATTTTTTAAAACATTCAGAAGCCACCGTCCAGTCGAGATGAATAAACCCGAGGCACCATTTTTCCTTGCTGTCAAGCACAAACGACGCCCGGACGACAATGATTGGTATATGAGAGCTACACTTGGGAAAAATCAGATTGGGAAATTTCTTAGCACCGCCGCAAAAAATGCAGCACTTCAACAAGCAACTGGAGCCAAAGTCACCAATCATTCAGTACGCAAAACAAGTATCTCAAGGTTATTGGATGCTGGTATTCCAGAAAATTTCCCAACATAGTGGCCACAAGAGTACCGAGAGTCTGCAATCGTATAAATCTGCTGGAGAAAAGCAACAAAGGCAAATAAATGTTTGTAGCGCTCAGTTGATCCTCAACTTCAGGCAGTAATTATCTACAGAAATATCAGCCCAACATCAGTCAAGTCACAACAAATCCATCTAATACTGCGAATAGCTCAGAAGACAACTCGAAGAATTGTTCTTTCTATTCTGGTGTCGACAGCGTTGAAGGATGTAATTTTCAAATCTTCAACGGTCCGGTGAACTTTAACATGCATGAGAAACGTCGACGTATTATAATAGAAAGTGATGATGAAGACAAAAACTGTTCAGTTTTCAAATTGATGAACTATTTTGGCATTATTGGATTAGTTATTTTATGAAATAGTGTTGAAATCGTAAGCAGATTTTTTTCTCAAAACGTTCAATTAATATTTTTTATCCAGCTGCACGAGTTCTTCGTTTCACTATTGCAAAACTATCCATGACATTGTTATGTAAAAGCTATAAACTTGTTTTTAAAAGATTGTAAATAAAGAAACTTAAAAAATGCCTTGTGAAATGTCCAATGTGTTTAAAACTTCTTACCACAATTTTCTCATGACATTCGGTGCTGTACGTATATCCTTCAGGTCTTTTATATCCACAATCGTTTTACTTTGCCAATTTTATGAGCTAACACATATTCCGAAGGCATCTAAACTCGCTCGGCGGTGTTTAACAAAGGCTGCTTACCATCGACAAAGGCGAGACAAACTGACAAACAACCTTGTTTGTGCAGTCTGCAGTATAGCCAATGAAAATGATGAAGCCAATAAATGCACGCCAGGGAAAACCAGACATATTACCTGCCCCCGACAGAAAATTATTTTTGAGGCCATATAATAAACAGCTTATTGACCTCGCTTGTTCGGTCTGTACAGTGAAATATCGGACCTCGGTTTTTTTGCACAGACCTCGCTCGCTGCGCTCGCTCGGTCCGTAGTAAAAAACCTCGGTCCGATATTTCACTGTACAGACCTCACGCTCGGTCAATAAGCAGTTATTATTCATCGACACTGAGGTGAATAATTTTATACACTATTGTTTTATTATTATTAATATTATCTATTTTTGTTTATTAAAAAAAAATTGAGACCAAACCGGGACTACTTGCAGAAAATGTAACATCAAGGCCTTGGCATTTTAATGTATGTATTCCAGCATTTTCCTTCACCATAAATGCTTAGAATATACAGTTTGCTCTAGTGAAATGCCAAATATTACTTGTAATATGCACAAATCGTCTCTCGACATTACTACCATTATATACACAGAACTTGTAACTATAATTAGGCTATCGGCAACGGCCTCTGAAGCTCAATGGTCAGACCACTGCAGTGGTATCAAAGGATCGCTGGTGCATTTCCAGCGGGAAGTCCTTAATGTTACATTTTTTTGCAACTGATCCCGGTTTGGTTTTAAAAAATAATTAAAAATATTTTATTTTATATTTTATTTAAAATTTTTAAAAATGTACATATTCCAACAACCGAGATTCTCCTTCACCATAAATCCTTAGAACATACAGTTTAATCGAGTGAAATGCCAAATATTACTATTATTATTACACTGGGTTCGTGGGTACAGTACAAGCAATTCGTGGGAAATCGAGCTGTATACAAGATCAAAGAGCACGAAGCTGTGGTGTGGAGACACATATCGACCAAGGAGAATCCTTCAGACCTGGCAAGCTGAGATGGATCAGTGGATGATCATCTATGGTGGAATAGACCCGCTGGACTCAAAGACTCCACAAATTGAACATTGTGATGACATCGACTCCAGAGTCATGCGCCGAACGGGAAGCAACTCAGCAAATCTTCGCCCCAGCGATGAATTAACAAGATGAGCTGGACGACCTTCTAGACAAGATAACCCTGTGGCGGACGCTTAGAGTGGGTATCGGAAGGTTCTTGTTCAATTCTAGAGTGCGGGCCAAAGAAAGAAAAACTTACGACAGAAGAAATTAATGCACAGAAAATCTGGTTGGAGAAGAGAGTACAACAAACCGATGAAGGTTCTGAAGGCTTCAGTGAAGACCAAATGCGACTGAATTTGCAGATGAATCGGAAAGGCTTACTGTAGTGCATGGTAACAATCCAAGGTCACTACCATGTATACCTACCAGATACTTCAACCTACACAAGAAAGTTTGTGCAGCACGCGCATCAGGTCACTCTCCACGTGGGAGCTGCACTAACCATGACTAAAATCCGACAAAAGCACTTGATACCACGCCTGCGACGACTCTGCATGCGAGTCATAAAAGAGTGCAGTGGATGCAAACGATTCCTAGTGGTAGCCTTCGCGAACCCTCTATACAGGTAGAGAGACAGCACCGAGAGATCTACTCCATTCGAAGTCGTCGGCGTTGACCACGCAGGACCGCTCATGATCTACCAAGCCACATCAAAAAAACAAGGAAAGGCTATATCTGTGCAGCCTAACGCGAGCACTTCATTTAGAATTACTGCCTACCCTAGAAACCCAAAATTTAACACGAAGCCTGAGAAAGTCCATCGCCAGAACAGGTCGTCCAATGAAAGTCTATTCGGATAACTGTCGAACGTTCGTGGGAGCATCAGAATGCATGGATTCGCTTGGTGATACATGACGAAAGGTGGAACGACTTCACGTGGCAATTTAACTTGAGTCGAGCGCCATTTTGAGAGGTTGGTCGATCACGTGAAAAGATCTCTTCACAAAAGCATTGGGCGCGACTTGCTATTGTGGCAAGATCTGGAGGAAGTGCTCGTTCCCTCAACGGAAGACCTTTGAGCTACGCAGAGAAAGACGTGCAAATGCCAATCCTAATCCAAAATTAACTACTCCATCACCAGGCTAACCTGTTGCCAGAGCTGAGGGTCCAATACGTGGAAGATCCCGGCCTCAGAAAGAGAGCTAGACATCTATAAAGACGCAAGCAAGCTGTGTAGTCCCGTTGGACGAAGTAATATGTCCGTGCATAACAACAAGAAACAACAACAAGAAACCCGTCATCGCCGCGGATGACGTGGTGATTATCCTAGGAGGCGAGAAAAAACAGAAACCAGTGGAAGCTTGGTATTGACAGCGACCTTATTGTGAGAAATGACAGAACTGTACGAGCGGAAACGTTAGCGGCAGGAATGGGAGTTATGGAGCGTGCAATTCAACACCTTTATCCGTTGGAGTTTTCTGTGACAAGTCTATAGTCATCACTCAGCCAACACTCGATCCGGGCATAGCTGTATTCAGACCACAACGAGATACCGCAGCAGCAGGAAGACTACGTGTACGTGAGAGAGATCATCGGTGACGGACAATGAACTATAAAACTGTTACGAATATTTGAACTTTACATGAGAAAGTAATCGTTAAGTTTTAAAATTTTGGTTATTGCAATTTATTAATAATGTAAACTTTATGTTTGGAAACCAGTCTCCGGAAATAATAACAGCATATAGCTCCAGTCGGAGTCATATGGAGGGAGTGGTCGGTATGTATTGGTCGGTATCTAGTGGTGTAAATGCGTGGGCGTATATATGTACCTCGATTGTGGGAAGTAGTGAGACCTGAGCGACGATAAATAAATATTCAAAAGCCTAACTTGTGATCTGTTGCGGAGTACAGCGAACGGAGGCCAGCATCCGCAACAAATAAATCGAGACTAGGCAAACTTCAAGTCCGTTAACAAATAAGCTGCGATTTATGTTGAACGGTAACTCATCATGCACCAATCCTTTGTTTTCCAAAAATTGCAAAGTGTACGAATTCAGACATAGTTTGACGCTACTCTGGCTTTAAAAAGTGTTCTGAATGACCCAACGTTTCGACACACCAATCTAGTGTCTTCATCGGGGATGATCGTTGTAAAGTTAGGATCCCTATTTATATCCTCGTAGAACTGATGATGACGTTATCTATTAACAAGATGAAAATAAGCTTCTGGTGATAAACTACCGTCATCGCGATTCAATGCATGGGGCGTGGGCGCTATTGATATGCCAAACCTCTCTTATGGTACCGCGGATTAATATAATTATTATATTGATATATTAATATAATAATTATTTGTCGATTTAACTGCGAATAACTATCTTATGATTTTCTAAAAACTGTTCAAGACCTGCAGTTATACCACCACGTGCAAACTCTGAGGACGAAAGTTTGGTGATGGGTTTTGCGGTTGTTCAGTATATTCAATGATTACGAAACCAATTACAAGAATATTAGGTAGTTTCAACGCAAAAGTTGCTCACAAACCTTTCTTATATTTTTGCAAATATATTTTTGCAAAACCTAAGGATCGTGTTGCGAAGAAACAGAGAAAAGACGCTATTTACTCCATTCCGTGCAATGACTGTGATCAGGAGTACATCGGTCAGACTAAACGTCAGTTTCGAACGCGTTTAAAAGAACACCAAAAGGCTGTTTTCTTTTCAAAAATGAAAATTCTGCTTTGTCAGAGCAGGGAAAATTCCAAAATTATTAGCACTAACCCGCGGTACCATCAGAGACGTTCTATGATGCTGGGCATATAAATAGCGCCCGCGCCCCATTGAATGAAATATTGAAAATGTCCTCATCGGTTCTGTGAGGGTATAAATAAGGACCCTAACTTTACAACGATCAACTTTGGGTTATGGACAGTAACTTTTAAAGTTACGTTCAAAAAACTTTTTAAAGCCAGAGTAGCGTCAAACTATGTTTGATTATCACCTGGTTGCGTTGGGAAATTATTCGTTATAGGAATTCATTTCAGCATCATACTCATGAAAATGTAACATGAAAATGCAGTAGTATTGGTAAATCATGTCGATTAATACGAATTTATTGCATGCCTGGCCTTTCCTTTATCTTCTACCACCAGATTGTCATCTTTTTGAGCGGCTCAATATTTTGATGTATTTTTAATGACACGGATTTCGTTAACAGGTTCCAAAAGAAGCCTGGTTGATTTTAACTCGTTAAGCATACTGTATATATTTGTAACATAAGGCAACTTTGCCTTTCTTAAATGCGAGGTAATCTCGTTTATCTAATTCTTGCATTTGTCCAAATCGTCCGGACACTTACTTGCTATAGAACATTTGACATTTCCACTCAATCTCCAGATATTCAACTGACAAAGGGCATGGCGGCCATTTTTGTGTACCTGCATAAGAAGCTAATTAATAATCTGTTGTTTAGGTATGTCAAGGGAAAACGATGTATAGCCACTTTAAAGTGCCTATCCGGGGTTTGGGGATTTTACATATTTGTGATCTTTGGAATCTCTTGAGAAGAATTGTGAAATATCTTGTCGTGCGAAAATTTCATCTTCATACCTTTTCCCGGCTGACGTGATTTACTATTTACAGGAAATGACGTCAAAGCAGGAACACGCAAAAACATTGCACACTGATTCAACAGTGAAATACAAAGAACGTTTGGGAATTGCGCGAATTTTGTCTAAACAGGTGTGTTTAAAGTTCAGAGCCAAACTTTCTTTGTATTTCGCTCTAGAATTAGTGTGCAATGACTTTGCGTGACCCTACTTTGACGTTATTTCCTGTGAATATTTTAGTAAATCATCTTTGGCAGAAAAAAGGCATGAAGATGAAATTTTAAAACGACAAGTATAGATATACTACATATCTTCTTGATAGAACCCAAACATAACAAATACGTAAAATAATGCTTGACGAATGCACCAATTACTTATTATTATTATATAAATTAAAATTTCTGCTTATTATTGCTTAATTATTATTATATAAATTAAAATTTCTGCTTATTATTGCTTAATTATTATTATATAAATTAAAATTTCTGCTTATTATTAACTTCTTATTAACCGAGAGCGCGGTCATTACGGAAAAATATCAGACCGAGGTCTTGACAGTACGGACCGAGCCCGTAGGGCGAGGTTCGTACATAAAAGACCGAGGTCTGATATTTTCCAGTAATGACCAAGCGGTCGAGGTTAATAAGAGGTTTATTATATGGCATGGATTTTTTAAACAATATACTTTACATACGTTTTGAGTGACAGAATCGTCATTTTCAATCTTGTTCTTGTTCTTCTATTGCTTTCATGATAGTAAGACTCTCTTTTAGATTGTTCATCGTCCGACTCGTACATGATTTAGTGCTTAATTTACTAAATTCGTTCAATTTTTGCTGCTTTTCAAAGTTTCCTATCGTTGTTCGCTCCTTTGTAAACAAAATGGTTGACAAAATCCGTAATCCGGACCGGTCCATTACGGGAAATAACGGACCGGCACGTGACGTGTCTCAGCCAATCAGAGCACGCAATTTCACCGGAAGTAGCTTGTGCCATATAATAATATTGCTTAATTCTTGGTTGTGGTATTTTTACCTAAAGTCTTAGTAAATGCAAATACGAAGGGAAATGCTCGATGAATGAGCAAATAACTTTTTTGACAATGTGTGAGTTGCCAGTCCCCATAGGGGGCAAACAAACTCGAATCTCGAAGGAAAATATAACATTCATCGTTGCGAAGCCGCATTTTGTATTCCAAACTCATTAATATTTACGATTGAGAGGGCAAATATTCAAACAAGCAGTTTCTCGAAGTATAAACAGATGAGTGGCGGTGATCATTGCGCAGTTTATGGCTGTTCATGAAACGACAGAAGATACCCCGGAAAGCAAGTGGTTCTTCCCCATGTTGGAATATTTCGATTTTACTCGCCTTTAAACAGGAAAGATGTTGGCAAATGGGAAAAAACTAGTTAATAGCCTTGACTTCAAAGTTACTTTAAGTACGAAGATTTGCTCTAATTATTTTGCTTCTGGATATCGTTCTAAAGAATGTCCTAATCCAACACTTCACTTGAAGGGATATGATACAGAGTCAGCAAAAGGAAAGCGAAGGTCTTCACCGAAGAAGACTAGAGATAGATTGTCTCCGAAGCCAAAGAAATCTCGAGGAAATAGCAAAGTTTCTCAAGCCCCAGAATCCGACGATGAACCATCAACCGAAGATGAGTCAAATAACGAATATGAATGATCATAGTCAAAGTGTTAATTCCAGACCGATGTCTCATAATGACATACCTCAAGTTGATGAAAAAACTCAACGAAGAAACCTAGTATTCATAAATCAAGCAACATGCAAAAATAACTGCTTTCGATACACTGGCCTTTCTAGGCCAAAACTCGATTTGGTATTTGATTTAATCAAAGAAGAAGCAAAAAGTATGCGATACTGGAGAGGTTCTGTTGACACACCACCATCAAGAGGAGAAAAAAGGAACCTAGAATAAACAATCTACAACCTAGATACCTATCACCTTGGGAAGAGTTAATACTAACATTGGTAAGAACAAGGAAGGGCTTCAATGTCCACTTTCTAGCTGATACGTTTGGGGTAAGTGCTGGGCAGGTGTCACATATTTATACTACCTGGATTACATTTCTTTCTTGTGAGTTATCTTTTCTTGTTCCATGTCCAAGTCGAGCTGAGATTCGAAGGGCACTCCCAAAGCGATTCAAAAAGTTTAACAACATCAGAATCATCATTTACTGCTGTGAATTTTATATTCAAAAACCATCGAAAGCCAAAAAACTACCTGGAGCAGCTACAAACACTATAATACTGCTAAGCTATTGGTAGGGATTACACCAACTGGGGTCATTTCCTTCACACCTCCACTGTGGACTGGCAGCACTTCAGACAAAGAAATAGTCAGGAATTCTGAATTGATCAATTGTTTGGAAGAGGGTGATGCAGTTATGGCTGACAAAGGTTTTCTGGTTGGGGACTTACTTGCTTTTAAAAAAATCAAACTTATTTCTCCAGCATATTGCCGAGGACGGAGACTGTCTTCAAAAGCAGTTACCCATACTTGTCGCGCAGCAGCTTTGAGATCCCATGTCGAAAGGTCCATACTAAAGTTAAAACATTTCCGTATTTTATCAGGTGTTATACCACTGCTTTTGAAACCAATGTTGGATCATATTGTGTTTGTTTGTGCCGGATTGTCAAACCTTGGTAAACGGTTGATAAAGTAAGAATTTTCACTGATTTTATGAGAAGGTATGGAGAGGAGGTACTGGCTGGCTGGTGAATAACTTGAACGTTTGCCATAGAATAAAGAATAAAACAAAGCAAAAAATGTCACTGTAAAACATTATTTTGAATTATTTTGTATCTTGAATACTGGTATCAAATTTCAGAGTGACATTTTTTGGTTTATTTTACTTATTTAATAAAAGAACATTCATATATAATCCTGGTTAAAAGCCTACCTGGTTACTATTACTACTACTACTAACCTGATTTATACTGGATAACTCTATCAGTTGTATCTAAACTGTTATCCTCAGAAGTTCAGTAAGGGCACACACTCATTGGTCCAGTGTTGCTACAGGAGGAAACCGGAGCACCCGGAGAAAACCTGTGGCGTTTGGTAGAGTCAACCTCGAAGCACTCGTCTCAATGTGGCCAAGGTGATTTTTTAATCAGATAACTGCACCATGCAGGAATCGAACCCGGGTCACAGAAGTGAAGGACATTTGTAAAGAGATCACCTTTGTTATAAGACCACCAGGGTTATAATAATAATAATAATAAAGATGTATTAGGAGCAATATACAATAGTCTCAATACTCTTACAACAATATATTCTTAATGTTACTTAATTACAGTTTCATTAGAAGTTTCATTGTAACTAATTACAGTTTCATTATAAGCCCACTTTTCTTGGTACTTTTATATTAAAATAGTAAAAAAAAAACTAGAACATGTATACAATGTTAAATGGCTATTACATTTATTGAGAAATAAAATATATAACTTCAAAAACTTACATATTTTTGTACCATAAGAATATATCTATCACCAGGAAAAATTTTAAACAAATAACTTTAAAATTGAACGAGTTATCAAGGAAAACACTTTCCGAGGTCTATAAGTTTTGCGGGAAAATTTGACAGCTCAGCCGGAAGTCGAGTCAGCGGCTGAGTCAGCCGACAGTTTGTTAATGTCATATCATAACACGCGATTTTCGACACGTTCTCAATATCTTCATCGTTAAAATGCCGCATCATAAGTCTAAAAGTGGTAAAAAGAATCAAAGTCCTTTTTGCCGAGGTCGAAAGAAATATCAAAACCTGCAAGAAAACCAATGAAGGACGTGTTTTTCCAGATGAGAGAAAGAATTGTTTAGCCCAAAGTGACTTGGGCTCGTATTTCCAACATGATGCACAATGGCCCGAGCTTTTTCCAGACAACAACGATGAAAGTTGTTCGCGAAGCGAATCAAAATTGAACGAAAGTATGGAAAGCTTGAGGAAAAGAAAAGCTGTGGAACCTGATTTAGAATCGTTTAGCGACTCCGACTCATCAAGTGGCAGTGAGGATGAGAGTACCACCTTTCAACCAACTGTTGGACGTTATATTGTTGATCCTGAATGTCATGCTTGACAACTCAGCAGTGTGTAAGTTGTAAGTTGTCATAGCCCACTACACATACTCGAAAAAGCGAAATCGAGGCAAGGATTAGGAGCAAAATGGATTTTTTGTTGTACAAGCGAGACTTGCGTTTCATATAAAACGCGCGCTTCAGTGCCAATTTCAGAATGTTCTGGACAAAAATATACAGTGAACGCCTGTTCTGTTGCAGCTTTCCGAGCAATCGGGAAAGGAAGAGCTGCAGCAGAGAAATGTCTTAGTATGATGGATCTTTCTTCGCCAATATTCACCTGGAGTAAATACACTAAAGAACTAGAAACTAAGTCAAAATAACTGACCGAGGTTAGCTTTTTTGGCGAGCGTTCCTTCCTTTTGTTTTGGCCATCGTATTTGATCGATGACGTGCAATTACCGGAGCAATCTCTTTCGCACTTCCTCTGATAATTAGATAACACGTTAGCCGCACGCTGTGATTGGTAGAAAGTAGCAGTGGGCGGAGAATCGGATAGCACCGCGAGAAACCGCGCGAAACTTTCAAAATCCATTTTCAGGCACATGAATTTTGAGCCATATACACGCATTAAAAAGAGAACGTTACGCGCGCTTTTCGACCGAATTTCCTCAAACTTGCACACGGTGTAGGTGTATCTCTTGGCTATAAAACGGTGTTCGTGCGAAATTTTTACTGCAAAATTAACCACGTTATGAGCTTTTTGTTGTCCATTAGTTGCAATACAACACACGTCAGGAAAGATTATGCTCTAAAAATTTAACCCCTAAAGCAACAAAAAAATGCGAACACCGTTTTTGAGAACAATCTTCGAGAAGTGTAAAAATGATAGTTTCACAGGTCTTTAGTGAAACCTACGCTTAACGTTGATCGCGGCGCGAAGGTTCGAAAATTTTAAACTTGCAGATATATCTAGAAACGTTCTTCTTTCTTGTTGTATTTGATAACACCATGTTATGCTTCGTCTTCCTGGCTACATTCACCGAAAATTTGAGAGAAATCGGACAAAAATTAGCCGCGTAATAGTAGATCTCCTAAAATGCGTGCGTAGGATATCCTGTAACCTTAACCCTTTCAATCCAACTTAAATCAAATACCAAATCGAGTTTTGGCCTAGAAAGGCCAGTGTTCCTGTTTAAAGGCGAGTAAAATTCCAACATGGAAGAACCACTTGCTTTTCGGGGTATATCTTCGGTCGTTTGAACAGCCATAAACTGCGCAATGATCACTGCCATCCATCTGTTTATACTTCGAGAAACTGCTTGTTTGAATATTTTTCCCTCAATCGTAAATATTAATGAGTTTTGAATACAAAATGCGGCTTCGCAACGATGAATATTATATTTTCCTTGGAGTTTGTTTGCCCCTAGCGATCCCATGAAGCATTGCGAAACCGCGTGGGACTGGCAACTGGCAACTCACCCATTAGATCAATTTGGCTTTTTGATGTATGTTTTATTCTAGTTGCATGGTTTATCACGTTATGCCAATTAAATAACTTGGAAACTATTTAGCAATTTCTTCTCTAGTTATCTCAAATGGGTGAGATTGTACAAACTTTCATGTCCGAAATCATTTTAATTGTTGGCATCATTAAAATGTTGGGCCACCGATTTGCCAAGAGCGAAGATGTTCAGCAAATCTGTCAGAGAGACGCCGACCTTCACCTACTCTCTTGAAAATTTTCTTTATTTAACACGTTAAAGCAAAATGACTTTCCTATATTTACATCTCATTAATTATTTGTTATTGTTTTTCGTACCTGATTGGCTTTTGTCAAGAAAGTTGAAAAAAAACAGATTTTCTCGGTCAAAAACATGCCAACAACTTGCTCAGTGAAAAACAGTAAAGAATTAAAAATAGTCAACCTAACTTACAAACGATACATGGACGATCGTCAAGCTCGTATCCTTCAGACAACTCAGAATATTTTTCTGTTCGGGACTCCGAACATAAGGATACGAGCTTGACAATTGTCCATGTATCGTCTGTCTACTCCAAGCTCTCCCACATTCACTACAGCAGCGTGTAATATTAACACTAACATACAAACGTAGATATAATTTTCCTGAATGTATCAGCTCCCATATTCCCATATTAGTGTCTGTAGATTGTTGTCTATTCCGGTATATATTGCATTGAAAATTAAAACGCACTTTGACCTAGTAAGTAAAGTAACTATTAAAGCCTTTATTTAAAGGGATACTCCAGCCCCGAAACAAGTGTCGCTCAGATGAAAGATATATATGCCCTTACCTCCGAATGAGTATTAGTTTCCTTCAAATCTTTTTAGTTTTAGAGTAATTTGCGTTTGTTTCTCGTATTTTTCGTTTACTGTGGGCCGCCATTGTTGCTTGTTTGCGGGCGAAAGCGGTCGCTCCCATTAGCGTTTTGACGTCATTGAGTGATAGAAACAAATTTTCCTTCGACATTGTCTGCTTATATTCGTAAACACTGTTGATATATGTTTTGATATTTTTTTATAATGCCTCATTGCATGGTGCCTGACTGCACAAACAACTCACGCAAGACTGCGGGAATAAGTTACCATCGAGTTCTAGCAGAAAAACGTCTGCGGCAAGCGTGGCTGGCGAAAATTCGCCGAGCGAATCCTTGCAGCCGCGATAATTCATTTGTTTGCTCCGAACATTTTACCCCCGATTCCTTCGAGGAAAACTTACCTGGACTCGTATCTGGTTATCGAACAAGAAGACGACTAAAAGCCAATGCAGTTCCTTCAATATTTCATTTGAGAAGTACCGATAAACCCAAACCAACTACCCAACGAAGAAACCTTCGACGTTGTAGACAAGAGGTATTAATATAATTAGCTGAAATCCAATGCGCAATCTTTATTTCAATGCTTGTTAGGCATTTCATACGTTCTAGTTTCAATAGTTTAGCCAAGAGTTATTTTGTACATATGCGCAAACGTAATTAACATAAATACCTCGATTGTTGTGCCAAAATCTTCAGGAAAGTGTTGCATTTCAGCTGAAATGCCTTCGGTACTGTTGTCATGTTGAAGACTACTACTAGCCGCCGCTAAAAGACCTTCAGGGAAAACTTGTAAGTCCATTTGACTTACATCAGTAGACCCGGAGTTCTCAGATACTTCGCAAACCCTTGGGCTGGTATGTTCTGACTTTGATGTTGATTCGAGTGAAACATCTGATATCTTAATAAAATATGCATAAATATGTCTTAATGTGATGCTTTAAAATAAAGATACAGAAACGAGTTTTGTTTTTTTCATTTATTCTGATTTTATTTAAATTACGTTTGCGCATATGTACAAAATAACTCTTGGCTAAACTATTGAAACTAGAACGTATGAAATGCCTAACAAGCATTGAAATAAAGATTGCGCATTGGATTTCAGCTAATTATATTAATACCTCTTGTCTACAACGTCGAAGGTTTCTTCGTTGGGTAGTTGGTTTGGGTTTATCGGTACTTCTCAAATGAAATATTGAAGGAACTGCATTGGCTTTTAGTCGTCTTCTTGTTCGATAACCAGATACAAGTCCAGGTAAGTTTTCCTCGAAGGAATCGGGGGTAAAATGTTCGGAGCAAACAAATGAATTATCCCGGATGCAAGGATTCGCTCGGCGAATTTTCGCCAGCCACGCTTGCCGCAGACGTTTTTCTGCTGGAACTCGATGGTAACTTATTCCCGCAGTCTTGCGTGAGTTGTTTGTGCAGTCAGGTACCATGCAATGAGGCATTATAAAAAAATATCAAAACATATATCAACAGTGTTTACGAATATAAGCAGACAATGTCGAAGGAAAATTTGTTTCTATCACTCAATGACGTCAAAACGCTAATTGGAGCGACCGCTTTCGCCCGCAAACAAGCAACAATGGCGGCCCACAGTAAACGAAAAATACGAGAAACAAACGCAAATTACTCTAAAACTAAAAAGATTTGAAGGAAACTAATACTCATTCGGAGGTAAGGGCATATATATCTTTCATCTGAGCGACACTTGTTTCGGGGCTGGAGTATCCCTTTAAAGAGGGTAGCATTAAATAGCGAATGCTAGTTATTAACTTGTGGACTTGTTATTTTTCAGAGTATTCACGAGCAACCTGATCACCGGCCTACCTAAAGACCTCTTTACTACAACAACTAAACTGAAAACTGTGTAGGTATATAGTGCAGTAACTACGGAAAATTACTCTACGAATGAACCAAGTACTTCTTGTAGTGCCAATAAGATAAATTTGACTTTTCGATGTAGCTGTTATTGCCATTGGAGTCGCATGTTTGATCACGTTATGTCAATTAAATAATTTGAAAATGTTTATAATAATAATAATAAAGACGTATTATGAGCATTATACAACAGTCTAATGCTCTTACAACAATATATTCTTAATGTTACTTATAAAAACTAATTACAGTTTCATTGTAAGATTGAACAAAAAGCAATTAATTTAAAAAAAGAAAAGTCTTAAGTGCTCACTTAAAACTACTTAACATATGTATCAATGCTTCTAATTTCCTGTGGTAATGATTCCACAGTTTTGGTGCGCAATCAATTTCCACAGTTTATCAATTTCTTCCACATTACCACAAACTCCAAAGGTCTTCACCAAGTAAATATTCTTCTCCGAGTAAAGATATAGAGTAAATATGAAAGCTGCCAAGCTACTGGCGTAAATCTGGATAATCCTATCATAACGCAGAACAACTGAGCAAGACAACTCTAGTATGTCAACTCGGTCTTTTGTCCAACTCTTAGGGAACTCTTGATAACTCATATGAACTGTTTCTACTTCACATAGAAACTGGACTTCGCTGCCACCCTATTAAGCGGCCACCCTCGGGGAACTGGCAAGTGGCCGAATAATAGGGGTTGGCCGCTTAATAGGAATTTGTCAAAATTAGCATAAAGCGCTGTGGAAACGTCACTTTATTTGAATACGAACACGTTTGAAGGATTGTGACAACTGTTACACACAAATACGCAATACATATTCCGAGTTTCTTATTATTACAACAAAAATAACTGCTATTATTAGGGTCTTCTACCTAGCTAAAATAGTCATTAAGAAGATTACACGAACATCTGAAAAGATAAAATTTTAAAAGGTAAGTATCGAGCTTAAAAAAGAAGGATTTGACTCAACAACGAGTCCTACTTTTTCAAGACCTTTATTTTATATTAAAACTGCCTGTATTAAATTTTGGGTGGCCCCTTAATAGAGGTAAAAACAATAGTATAGCTCTCATCGGTACCGCCAAAAAGTGGCCGTGGCCGCTTAATAGAGGTCGCCGCTTAATCGGGCTTTCATTTACAATATTATACTGACAATAGTTTCGGGACTTTGATACCTGGTGGATATACAGTGTATTTATATTTACTTGATGTGTTTACAGGGCTCCTGACGAATCCCTAGAGATTTTCGACTACATGGATCACGTGCTCAGATATGTAACACAAAACAATCACGAAGTAATTATCATAGGGGATTTAAAGTTTAAACTATGATTGTCTTAACACGTCACTTAGACAAACAAAGAGATTGCCTGAATTTCTCATGACTAATGAGCTAGAACAACGCATTAAAAATCCAACTCGTTGATAGACGTTTTAATCACCTCGACACGTGTCTTTTTAAGGGAGCAGGGATAATTAATACAGCTGTAAGCGATCATTACTCGACCCGACGTTCTGCGTGGGAATCGTTGACGAAATCATTAATTTACCAGCACTTCCCCCTAAAACGGAAACGCAAACGAAAACAGACACACCCTTGTTTTAACAGCGAAGTATTCAGATTAATGAAAACACGCGACCAAGTTCACAAAAAGCTGTAAAGTCAAACAATCTAATGTAAAGTGAAATCTAGTGATTGGGGAAAATACAGACGCCTTAGAAACAAAGGGATGGGTGTCAATAGAAAGGCTAGGAAGGATTATTTCTCTAATAAGCTCGAAGAAAATCGCGGTAATCATATAGTACATAAGGAGTAAATAGAGCAGGAAATGGGAGGTAAATAGGGAGTAAATATGGATTAAATAGGGCCTGCACTTTAATATCAGAATATCAGTGTTTACCGTTGAATTTATTTAACAGAATTGCTTCCCGGGTCGCAAGACTTGAAAGCGTGTTTAGACAGTAGAATTATGTATGCGTGAAGCTACAGCGTAAAGTGCTTATGCAACGAAAATTTACCCATGTTATGACAGCTCTTTCATTTGTTGTCCCGTTCTTGAGTTATTACTTTTTATGTAATTTGAGCTGAGGACATGGTATTGTAACAAAACTGAAAATTATACATATCTTTTGATTGATTAACTAAATTGTTTTAAACTTTTTAGACTTACTCAGTCAACCAAACTAAACATTACGTTCTGAGGATTTATGGTGAAGGAAAATTTCGAGTGTTGGAATATATACATTTTAAGACCAAACCGGTTGGATATGGTTGCCATGGAAACAGGTCTCAAGCAACTTTGGGCTTTTAACATGTTTGCATATTTTCTGTGCAATTTTCAATGCAGCAGGAACGTTTAAAACAAAATACCTTTAACTGCAATGAAAAAAGCGGAAAAATCTACGTTTAAATAAAAGAAGCCTATAAACTAATCTGTTGTTATAACAACCATATCTAAATTATATCAATGTTTAACTTTGTTGACTGAGTAACTCTTCACAGTTTGAGTCAATTTTGTCAAATCCAAAGATATCGATGGCTTATGTGTCTGCTTGCCTGCAAGCCTATGCTATCGGACGGCTATAGGATTCTTATGGTCATACGGTATATCGCTACTGCGCACATCTAGTTTCGGTAATTAATATGTCGGAGGTTTTAGAAAACGTATCAGTATGATCATAACTGATCACCAATCGCTGTTGTGGGTTAGGAATTTCATCGAATTTCATATTATGCCTCAACTCGACCACGAGACAGTCAGTTTTAAGGCTGCATTCCATTACTTCCGTTTTTCCCACGTGGGCGAAGCTGTCATTGTTTAGTTCGCTTTGAAAGTTGAAATTGTCAACTTCCAAAGCGAACTAAACAATGACCGCTTCAGCCACTTGGGCAAAATGGATATAACGGCCTTTAACTCTTTCCACCTCTTTTGTCTATTGATATCTCGGGAAATATCCATAACTGTTGCGAAACCTATACCTTTTCTGAATGCCCAATAAACCGGCTGTTACCAATGCTTTTGAATTTTCCGAACAAGACACATTATGTTAATATAAATTAGCATTAATTATCATAAATCTGGTTGAAAAACTTCCATTTTTCTAGAAAAGACCATCTTGCACGCCCGCGTAGCATCATGAAAATTCCAAATGCCACCAATCGCAGAGTTGTTTATGAAATCAAATCAAATTTGGCGTGTGAGTGGATCTCATGTTCCTGGAGCTTGTCGAATTTCACTTTTTAATCTTGCGTTACCGTGTGCTGCGTTTTTCGATTGACGACTTCGGGGGTCTTCTATGACCCCTTTTGACTGGGCCGGACAGGAAAGAGTTAATATACAATGGCCGATACTTTTTCGCATCGATAAATTTTATATTTTCACCTGATTTTTTCACCATCGTTGTAAGTCGGCTAAAAACACACATATAAAATTTTAAGCCAATTTGGTGAATTATTTCCTACATTTCTAAACACGGTGATTGTTTAACTTTTGACCCACATGCATAGAAAGTATTGTTTTTGTGGTGTATAAATATTTAAAATTATGAGACTCTCATTGAGGGGGTAGGGGAGAGAAGAGAGGGGGTAGGGGGTAGGGGGGAGCAGAGAAGGGGGTTCATTCTCACTGACCATTTGTACTTGCATTGATTATTTTCAATGCAACATTTAATAAACTGCTTTTCCTTTGACTCTTTTTCTTCGATTATTTTCAGTTTACCTGTTATTACTTTTACCTGTTATTACTTTAATCTTCAATCATGTACTCCTAAAAACAGTCACAAACAGTTGGTAATATAGTAACTAGTCCTAATCTCCACTCGGCGAAAGACCCTCGGTGGATTGCCTCCATTGAACTATATATATAGTTCAATGATTGCCTCTAGTGCCGACCTTTCCTCCTTGTGACGTCATAGCTCTAATTACATAAAGCGTAATAATTCGAGAACAGGACGACAAATGAAACAGCTGTAAAAACCATTCTTAATAATTTTAACTGTCCTTGCAAATCATAAAAAACTGGAGAAATTTTTTATTGCATAAGCACTTTAACGCTTATACTAACCTTCGTACTAACCTTCGGACAACTAGTTTTCAGTCTTTCTGTGGACTTCTTTAATATACTAACCAGCGATGACCCTGTTACCATCCACTTTTTAGCCACAGGCTTGCTTTGATTTTTTCCTGCTCTACCAACCTTGTTCGTTCAATAAAATTTATTTCATCATATTGTTCTAGCAGTGGTGTTCTGTCAACATCCAGCAACAACTTGTGTGATTTTTAGCCGTGGAATAATTATAAAATACAGTTTAAAGTTGTGAAAACATATATGTATCTTTGTGAAATATGTATCTTGTTATATTTTTCAGTTATTTATTTCAAAATAGTATCACGTCCCTACCTGAAGAACTTTTTCAAACAACAACCATGCTTGAAGATATGTAAGTATCGACTACAATACATGGATTACAGGACATATTCACCTACTTGTGGTCAGTGACACGTGAAAATAATTTTAGATAGCCAATTTCTAGAAAATAGTTGATGTGAAAATAATGAAGTAATTAGCATATTAACTCGAGCATGATAGGCAGAGACATTCGAAACATCCCCAACATATAGCAGAAGTGTTTTTTTGGAGAGAGACTTTCAGTCGCGCGATTGTTCGACATTGGAAATTAAACCGAATTAAGGGCTATATATATGGTGCTGGGACTGTATGGGTGCTGCGACTGGGAATTAACGTATGCAAATTTCACCAGCAACTTTTTTTTCAAAATGGCGGCGGGAAATGGTCAAAATTTGGTGGTGGTCGTAGTCAGGGTGGTAGTTGTGGTGGTGGTCGGGGTCGCGGTTGTGGCTAGCTTCTTGAGGCACATTACGTACTCATCGACAGTCTCATCTTGTAGCTGGTCTCTCTTGTTAAAAACAGACCTTTCGTAAGTTTCGTTGGTCTCCCCAATGCAGTATTTTCGTAGTTTTCCTAGGAGAATATCAATGTCTTTTCGCTCGGCATCGTTCTCAAAGTCTAGAGTATCGTAGACATCTAAGGCATCAGATAAAATACATGGAGCAACGTTGCAATTCGCAATGGCTTGTTTTCGTCGGGCTTTCGGGGGTCTTTAAGTCTTGCGGCAATTTCATAATTTAGCCCTTTTTTCTCAAAACATTTCCAGTTTGTAGCTATGTTGCCTTTCAAGCAAAGTCTTTGAGGCTAACACAGGCTCGGGCATGATGTTTACCACTTCAAAACAGTTTTCGATCGAAGAAAACTGCCGTAGAAAACTTATTCAACAGTTCTAGATTGCTTACCTTTAGAACTACTGTTGATCCACTTCTGACACCATGTTTCGTTCTCACTCAACATATACATATAAGTGTTTTCTCATGATCTTTATTCCATAAACGTAAGTAACATGTCTATTTACGAACCAACATCCGGGGCTTAATAGTTTGCCAATCCCCCTAGGGGGTAGAGGTAGTTGCATGATCAAGCGTTCATGCTAGCTAATATCGTCACAACGACCACCTCACTACCACCACCACGAAAATACCACCACGAACAACACCACGACTACCACCACGACACAACCATGCTACCATGTAACTTTGGAGCTTTAGAAGAAAGCTTCATCAAAGATAGAATTGTGGTCGCAATACGCGACGAAGCAACGCAAAAACGGCTACTACAGCAGCAAGGGCTGACTCTGAAAACGTGTGTTGATACATGTAGATCATTCGAGTCAACAGCTCTCAAGATGAAAGCTATGAAAGGCAGTGAAAGTGTTGAAGTTGTAAGAAAACTGAAGCAAGAGAGACAGCAGAAAGGAAGTGGTTCCAGAACTTCCAAACCCCAGATACAGTGCAAGTACTGTGGAAAGAAACATGTTGGAGACAAGCTCGAAAAATATTTTCCTGGGGAAAAACCTGCTCTGCATGCTCACTGTCTAACCACTTCGCTGCTGTAAGTCGGTGCAATACAAGAAAAATCCAATTGAAATGGTTGACACTGACTCAGAGGATGAAGATGATGAATATGTGGGATCCATCGATGACCGGGAGATCAGCGCCATAGAGGGATGCGAGACCAATACGAAATTGTATGCGACCATGATGCTCAACGGCCGGGAGGAGAAGTTCGTTAGATAGCGGAGCAACAGTCAACATACTTCCAAAGCGAGCGTACAAGAAGCTGTATGGTCAAGATAGCATTAAGCAGTTAGATAATACCAATGTTATTCTAGCAATGTATAATAATGCAAAAGAGAAGCCACTAGGGAAACAATAAACGTTATAGTGTTGAGTTTGTGGTAGTGAGGGGTAAATGTAAATCTCTATTAGGTGTCACAGCTTGTCAACAAATGCAACTTATTTCAGTAAACAAAGAAAATATACAGATAGTAGAGGCACTGGAAATGAAAAAGTTGGAAGTGGAGAGTACGGAAACCAGGAAACCGGAAATGAAGAAAACAACAGAACCGGAAATAAAGAAAACAACGGAACCGGAAATGAAGAAAACAACGGAACCGGAAATGAAAAAAACAGAAGCAGAGAAATCCAGGAAACCAGCAATGAGAAGCGCCAAAGGTTTAGCAGGTCTAACGAAAGCAGTAGTATAGCAAGTGGGGCTGCGAGCCCAATCGACTTCAAACGTGAGTATAAACACCAAAACATCACCAAATTTGGCCAAGTCACGACTCGACAAATTTGGCGATGTTTTGGTATTTATACTCACGATTGACGTCGAATAAGCCCACAGCCCCACTTGCTATACTACTACAGTGGTCGTTAATTTGGCTTGACACACCCCTCTCCACCTATTAATGTCAAACACACGCAAGACTCGTGAAACAATACTGAATTTATACCAAATCACATTTCAGTCAAGTTTAAAAATAGTCGTTTCAACATTTTCACAAATTTGTGTCGCTTCAAAATTTTCACGCTTTTTTTTGACTGACACGTTTCCAATTCACGCGCGAAAAAAAAACCACTAGATTTTGATTCTAGTGGTGATGTTTATCCAAATGGATAGCGAAATGGCGCTCTTTTGATTGGCTAACAAATAGCCGGTTGTTTTGCAAGTTAGTCCGTTTGTTCACTATTTTCAGTGGTATCTCTCACTACAATGTTTTTGTGACCATATGCGTAGGAGTCAATACCATTTTCTAAAAGGTATCGTTTGTCATCAAAACAGGATAGCGACACTTTATTAATTTCGTAACTACCTAGCTGATGTTTGACACTTCTAATGGTCTTCATTGTGTGTCGCAACTGTTTCTGCTCGAGTAACACACTTTTGTAATCTTCGTGTCTGATTACCTTTTTAATTATATTCTTTCTAATACCTTTAGCGGTTTTCCCACCACCTCCATCCTCTTTCAAATAACTATACATTTTACTGCGCAACCCAACGAACTCAATAATTGGCGTTCCAGCGCACTCGTCTTTCATCTTCCCAATAACTTTCTTATTCTCTTTAAAAGCGAATGGGCTGTCTGCGGGGTAGTCGCTATTGTCGAACTTTTCGCACTCCATCATAAAGTCGGAATAAACGTCGTCAGATTTGATTGAGTACAACAGACTGTCAGTGTCGGTGAAGTGCAATCTGCAGGTGTCGCTAGAGTACTTTTTCATAATATAATTATAGTGAAAATTGTACATCAGCGTTTTACTCAAGTCTAGTATGCACATACCCACATATGCGGGTCTATTTAATGTCAGCGTTTCTTTGACTTTGTGGACAGCGACTAAGTTCTCGCTAAATATTTTGCAAGACACAAACGTCGGCTTCGAGACAAGCTTTTCAAATTTCTTCGCAGTGGTCACTAATCTTACGTCCACACGCTTCCTCAAGTTTTCCATCGTTTTTCCGAACACACTGTTATTCATCAACTTGAAGAAGTCCTTCTCAAAAGCGTTCTTAGCCGCGGTTCTTTTGACTGTGTTAAAGTCGATGTACTTGCCCAACCACTTGGACTGGTCAAACTGTAGGACCCTATGAACCTTTTTGATTTTTAATCCAAGATCCATGTACAACTGCAGATTTCTATAGTGACACACGTACTTTTTTTTGTCCATCAAATTAGTCACCAGCATTTTCACGCCACTAACACTCACGTTAAACTTATTTTTGATTTTCGTGCAGTACTCCGACAACATGTCAACAGTTATCTCCATCTTCTCAGGAGCCACCGGGTAATCGTTGTGTAGGTCATGCAAATGAGCTGGATACTCCAAGTCGACTTCAAGCAGTAAGCCCTTTTTGCTGTTGTTGTGATAGTCGCATAGATTAACCTTTTTTATTTCTATCTCAGTCAACCACTTGAAGCCACCCGTAGTTAGACTTCGACTCATTGCCCATCCGTACAAATTGTTGGCGTCAAGGTACATCAAATACTTCGACTCTTGCGCTTTATCATACCCCTTCATGTATTTATTGTTCGCCACGCCATGTCTGTTGCATATGTAGCTCACACCACCACGCATACCCATTTCTACGAACTGAAACATGTCAATGTCGGACAATAATTCGAGTTCCACTCCAGTCATCTTTAGCATGGCATCCCAAGCCAATCCAGGCGACGTGAAATAGTGACACGGGTCTAATTTATACTCGCGATGGCATGTCTTTCTAAAGTTCTCAAAAACGTCGGCAAGCAAGAGCACATCGCTTTTCAAATACAGGTCGTGATACTCACCCATACTTTCAACGTCGAAGTAGTCCCACACATCGATGGCACGTTCGTGCATTTCCTCCGTAATATGCTCGTCATTCAGAATGCTGTAGAAGTCCTTTTTGGAGGGTAGCTCGCATTCATCGAATTTATCAAAGGAGTCCATATAATTGTAGGGATAGACTCCCTTTCTTGTCATGAGTGTCAAACCCTCGTCGTGAAACACTTCTGACGTGTATTTGAAAGCGTCCCTTGGTAGGTTCCTCACCAAGTTGTCTAGACCACTACTCATGAACTGGAAGCTGTCCAAAAATACCAAGTTTTTTCCAAGCATGAACGCCATGTACTTCTCCATGTTGTTCGGTATCACGTTTATGTCTTGACCAAACTTGCCAATTTCCTGCATAATGAAATGACTATCGTAGCCGCGTAAGTTATGGAAGATCACAGGAATTTTATCAGTCAACTTAAAGTTCACGTTACACTGACGATGTGCGGACCCTCTGTACAGTACTTACCTGACACGTGACAGTGGTCTCTCACTCTAACGTCAGCACCAGTGTACTCAACACTGCAAATATGACAACTTTTAGCCTCGTCAAAGTTCTTCTTATCGGCATCAGTCAGTATCATTTCTTTGTTAAAGTGACTCTCAGATGTCTCTTTACAATATTCGACAATTTCTAACATTTCCGCAATAAACTTGTTAACTGCATTTTCACCGCGATACACTTTCACTGGCTTACTGTACTCGTTATCGTAGCAACAAACCAGTTTATACCCATAACCACAGTCAACGTGCCTCTGGTAAGCATTTGTGTAGCTACGCTCGCTTGATGGTGTCGCTGTGTGCACCTTCTGTGTGATAGCCTCGAAATCTGCGTACACCACAAATGGTACATTTAATTGTCTGCTAAAATTCTCGTATTTCACTTTCGCACCTTTTTGCGGCATTTTAATAGCTTGCTTCCCATTGATGACCAAACACACTTCAATATGACTTTCAAGCACGTCCGCGCGGGTGAAACACTGCAAACAATACCTGCAAAAATGCTTTCTCGCCTTATGCTCTGTCTGACGGTACATGAATTTGTTAAAATCGCGATTGTACACATAATGCTTGTTGCCCACGTCATTAGTTATCAACAATAGGTCCATATGGTCAGGATACGCCTCCTTAGAAACGTACACAGGGAATGGCTGCTTATTTTCATACCCAAAAACATTTATGCTAATATCGTTCGCCTTTTCGATCTTGTTGTAGTCTTTGAGTGTGACTGGGAAGTCAATTTCGTCATAATTCAGCTCGCCGACATGCCTAGCGTACTTCGACGTTCTATCAGAGTGTTTTCCAACAGGAAACTTATGTGCAAGGTGGCACCATCTAAAGCACTCGTTGTCATCCCCATTATTTACGTTTATCAGACCCTTCATACTGTTGCACAGCTCCTTTGGCAACGCAATGTAGCTACTCCCATGCAAAGGTCTGTAAATAGCGACATTGACGTAGTGCGCATCTATTTTGTCGATAGTCCATCCAGACCCCTCAGATAGCCACCCAGCTATCCGCGTCAAAATCTGCTCCGACCCACGATTGGCGACACCCTCGATGTCATGCTCGTTAATGACGACGAACGTTTCGCTGTTAAAGTAGGCAGTTTTGTATGTGGTCTTATCACGCTCTAAAACTTTCTCAAAAGTGACCTTGACTGTCTCCACCACTTTCATTCCGTTGGTCTCACCCAGCTCACGTCTCAAAAGGTTAGTGACAGCACTTCTACTAGCGTTTACCTGATTGATGTCTCTGTCGTCAATTACTTCGACTTCATAGGACCTTGTGAACCCTCTCAGTGCTCGATCCAACAGATGCGTTGACGGTGCGAGGTCTTCGACTACAGGTTGTCCCTCTTGATCTCTAAAGAAGCCGTGAACGTTGGTCGCTTCATCTGTTAGTGAATTGACAACGGCTGCACTCGTCTTATGCGCCCGTCTTTTTGTCAGTGGGTTTTTCACAGTCCGACTCATTGGCTTCTATATACACTACGCTTATTTATTTTTTTCCTAAGCCACTCATTGTAATAAATATCGCCACTTTCACACCATCCCAGCTTTGGGTACACCACCCCAAACAGATTGTTGTCAAACAAGTCTTTCACCTTCCCGTCTTTGAGGTCAAGCACCTTCTCGAGTGTCTCGAGTTGTCTTCTATGACACAACCTAATAATGTAGTATCCGTATCTGCTGACATTTCTACCCTTTATCAAATTGCATGAGTGCAGCACATTGACAACTTTCAGGAAGTCCTCTTTTATCAACTCAAGGTGCTCACCCTTCACAACATTCCGTAGTCTCCTCCCCATCCACCAAGACCGTTTGTGAACGCTTTTTAGTCGCGTGAGTCTCATGTCACCATAACTCTGAATGTATCCCCATTCGATGTCGCCACACTTTGGACACGCGTACCCACCGCAGTCAGTCATGTTTTTCACAACGTCACAATCCGAGCAGTAGTAAATTCTGAAGGTGTCTCCACACTCAGTTTGCGTCTCACTCGCGATCTCGTCAATTGTCAAGCCATAACTCATCTGCCTCATAAGTTTGTCCATCACTTATACTACTCCAACATTTTTTTTCACCGAACTAGTACCCACACCGCTATTCCACCACCCAAACCTAGCGCACCAACAAACAATAATTGGTATTCCTTCATTTCCGCACTCGGTTGGTAGTAATCCGCAATCTTCGGGCTCTCAGTGAACACTCGACCGCTGTAGCGAATGGTCATTACGCTTCTAAGTTCTTCCAACGCGTGGTTTGTGTCATTGATGTCGGCATTAGCATCAGAGAGCCGTTGTCGTAAACGCTGGATCTTATCTTTCTTGGCGACCTCATTCTCATACCACACTTCTTTCGCACTGGCTAGCTGTTCCAACGCATGGTTGTGTCTTTTCATCTCAGCTTCATAGCCTGAGTGGTTAAACTTTGAAAACATAAAGCCAGCGCCTGCAAAAGCTACTGCATTAAATATCCCTCCAGCCACAACACTCACCATTAACTTACGTTGATTTGAATGGGTCTGTCGGTATCCACTTTTTCGATTGCACCCATTTTACTAACAGCGTTCCTGCACCAACAGCCGCAGCGAGTTTCACTGTACCTTTCACTGTCTCTGGTGTTCCCAATGGTTCTCCCAAAGTCTTTTTAGAGATCATACTCACTACCACAGCACCAGTCGTAACAAGTAGCGCATCGTACAATTCGTTCATGAGTTATTTTCGATCGATCGCAGTCATATACATTGTCGTGTGTTTTGTTCAAGAATCAAATGTGTCTAACGCTGGACGAGTTTTATGACTCTCTGACACACTAGCTGGTGCAGCACTCACAGGTTCTAATTGTGTCTCTTTTTCACTGCTAATTGTGTACCATAGCGAAGCAGCGGCAATGATAACACCAAGTGTTCCAACAATGTAACCATAGCTCCACTCACCACCCTGCTCTTCGTTAACTATCATTTCGCGCATTTGTTTTTCTTTCGCAGCTTTCGATATCTCAGCCAACTTTTTACCAGCAGCGACGCGCTTTGGGTCCTTCACCTTAACACTTTTCACATCAGCTGTGATCTTAGCGTCAACAGCCGTCTGTGAGTCTTCAACCATCTAATACACTATCACGTGTTATCTTACTCACAGTTGACCTCACAGGTGTCTCACAGTTGACCTCACAGATATCTCACAGTCCCAAACCAAACGCACTAAAAAATTTGGATTTTTTCTGGGAGTATAACATAATGACTCAAGTCCAAGACATCGCAGAAGAGATGACTCAAGACCAAGCCCGCCAAGAAGAGGAGATCGACGCAATGCGGAGAATGTCCTTTGTCGATGCGTCTACCCCACAAGGCGCCTCTGGACCCAACGTCTTAAAAGAGTACTCGCAAGTCTTCAAGTTGTGCGACCCCGATCGTAAAAACGAAGAGGTGTCAAGACAATTTGGTACCCAGATTCTCTATACAAAGTTCGCTCATGAGGCTTGGGTCGGGCTTGATGAAGTTAGAGCCAACAGGATGGTTAACGAACTAGCCAAGATGATCCCTGTGTGGTGTTACTCACCATTCAAACGTCTTACGTTAGCAAGTAGCCACTACTTGAGCAACCCTTGTGAGTCCGCCGCTACACTACTCGGTAACTACCTCGAAGTGTTCTTGGCGACCCTTCTATGGAAACCATGCTCAACCAAAGCCAAAGCGTGGCTAGAGCTCGCCGCAAACTGTGACGTCAACGTTTGTAGGGTGGGGTGTAATGAAATAGTGGGTGCGGGCGATATTATGAGTCACATACTCTCACACACTCACCTGGATTTTGCGCACGGCGGCGCGTCGTACAATTGTTACCCATGTGGTGTGGTTACCAACAACCCAATGCATCGCTCAAGACACGAGAGCTCACAGTCCCACCTCAAAAACTTAGAGCTTCAGCGGATGTTTAACAACGAGCAGCAGTTGCCGCAACAGGAGAGAACATTTCTCTGGAGGTATAGTAATCATGAAGAAATTCGGTAGACTAGAAATCGTGATTGGTCCCATGTTCGCAGGAAAAACGACAGAGACTCTCCGCAGGTTAGTTGCGTTAAGTAAATCAGGGCTCAAAGTCCTCTACATGAACAACACAGGCGACACTAGGCGAACTGACCACGCGTTCTCCACACATCGTCAGACCATTGTTGTTGGATCAGACAGTTTACCTGCGAAGTTAATCACCAACCTTCCGAGTTCTTCCGAGATAGCTGATTATGACGTCATCGGCATTGATGAAGGCCATTGGTACTCTGATCTACTCCCAGTTATTCGTGACTACATCAAAGCTGGCGTTCACGTCATTATTTGTGGCCTCATAACAACGGAGCATTTAAAAAGACTTGGTGAGCTTGACACGCTCTTCCCAATGGCAGACGACATCACATTTCTAAAAGCGTATTGCGCCGTTTGTCGTGACACTCGCGGAACAACTGTTGAAGCACCATTCAATTGGAGATACAACCCAGGACAATCGTTTGTTGGTGGTGCTGAGCAATATCGCGCAGTGTGCAGACGTCATCATCCTTCCACACAAAATTAAGGGTGTTCTCAACACACCCCACTTTTTTAAATTTAGACATTGGTCACATGAAGCGTCCAATGTCTCATAGAAACATTTTTTCACACAGTGGTCAGAAGGTTTGTGAAATAAAGAGAGAAAGTTTCACAGATATTTTATCAAGTTAAAAAACGTCTTTAAAAAACGCTAGAGCAGTTGTCACCTCAAGCATCGTCTCAACAACGAGAACGAGTGCTAATTCGACTTATTACTCACTGTCTAAAAAGTCTCTTTACAGTAGCGTCTCTCGTGGTTACTTAACGCCGACTTATTTTTAAATTTACGAAAACACTGGGAACACTGAGACCCAACGTCAAAGAAGTATTTTATTACCGTGGTGATAGCGTCGTCGTACGAGTCGCACAACAATGTTAGATAACCAGCGGACTTATATCTGAGCAGCAGAGAGTCTTGCTCTTCAGATGTCTTACCTGTGCCACCTGGATTCTTGAACTCAATCACAAGCCCGCTATGCTGTCGGTTTGCATTGGCAATAATCAAGTCAGGTGTTCCACGTTGGTAACCTTTTTTCCACGAATTTATTCTTTTACTCGAAGTGTCTTGATTTTCACCACAAGCGGCTATCAAAATAGCTTCTGGATAATATTTCCTAAGAAAGCCAACGACTTTCGTGTGAAGATCGAACTCAGTGATCATTTTAAACTGATTGTGCTTGAGACCGACGTCAGCTAAACTTTTTCTAACGCTTGGTAAGACTTCTGAGTGCACCCACCTTCCGAAGTGTTTCGCACGCTCCATTTTACTTGAGAACACCAACGAGTAGACCCCAAGTTCGTTGATAAACGAGGCCTGCTCCATCTTTATTTTACAATCAGGTTCGACGTGATCGTTAACTGCATCTTTTGGTCGAGCATAACCTAGAGCGCTCGCGACTTCTTTTGCTTTGAACCACGTGTCACCGTTGTGATTAACCGTTGTGATTTGGTGGCCATCGAAATCAAATAGTTGAGGCGCTATGGAAGTCATCACTATATAGTCTCCCACAAAAAAAACTACTCGATGTGGGCGTTAGGTTTTTTATAGATCTGGTTTGTTGTGTACCAACGCATCAGGTGTGTTTTATTAGTCTTCGGTTTGCTACGTCGTCGTCTGAAAAAGTTTCTAATGTTACGAACCAGCTTTCTAAATCTTCGAAGCTGAGACCAACCCATTATAGTTTAGGTCGTGTCCTCAATCACCCCCACAGTGTCTGATTCTGGTAACACGATGGGTTCGCCGTAAGTCTTTTTGGATCTCATACCAATCTCGGCGTGAAGCTCGAGAGTCACGTCACCGCGGCCAAATGATCCACCAGCTTTGAACATGTGATCAGTCGTCTTATTTATTTTATATATTTCGCGTTCTTTTGAAATACATGCTCCCATATATTTAGCGCTGGTTTGGAAGATCACTTTAATGCATCGAACGCTCACTTTACACCATATTCCTTCATCATTTTTCCACCCATGATTATGATGTCTCGGTTCGTCATGTAACCACTCACAATTTTCACACCGTAGAATTCTACCAACGATGGGTACGCATAGGGTGCGAGTGGTATTCTTGGTCGGTGTATTCCAAAAATTGTTCCATAGGGTGTGCCTATCTTTTTCATATTCGCTATGAAGTCTGAGTCGGTTGACTTGACGTTGTTGACCCTGACATGTGAGTTGCTCATTTGCCAGTGTATTGATATCATATGCATTTTTGTGAGGTCAACACCACTTGGAATAGTGCATACGCTTTCCATCGCTGGGTCGCTGCCACCATACGCGAGTCCATTAGTCGTACCAGTCTTGTACCCTATGAACTTATCCCACTGACCGTCGTCGTTTGATATAATCGTCTCCCAATTTGATCCAGTGGCGTGAGTAGGTAGCCGCACTACGACAAAAATGGAGAGATCACACCACTGCATACTGGGGCAGTTAAAATGAAGACCTGACTCAAGTGGGAGTGGTGTTAACACAGGGGACAGAAAACTTTGACCTGCACCGTTAACGCCAACAATAGGGCCATAGGTTAGGTTGTTTTGCACTAATTTACTTGTTTCACCAATGGCTTTCACTTTGTTTGAACCATTGGTGTGAAATTCCACATTTTTCAAGGCGTGTGTGCTAACGTTGAAGTCGAGCACAACATTATAGGACTGACTCTTGAGGAAGCCTGATAGCGATTGCTCTAGAGTTCTTTTGTTGGCAGCATCTGAGTCATCGACTGGGTCTGCCACGTTTTTTATCGTCGAGCCTTGCATGTCTATTATTCCAGACATCCTTCCACCAGTCGCGCTTAATTTGGGATCTTCGTCCAGATGCCTTTTCGTTCTCTTTAGTATTTTATCGTGAGGGTCGTCAGACTCATACCCATAGTTTAGACTCATTACTACCTGAAGGTGTATTTGGTTAGTAGATAGCCAGAGACCGCTGAGAACCCTAACACTATCGCCAGCGTTGTCGTGTCTGAGTTACTTGTGGTAGTGACCACTGTTTTTTTCGCGGGAAGTGGTGTCACATTTTCTTGGTAAACTTTTTTAACCACCACGTTCTCTTGGTGAACTTTTTTAGCCGCGAGATTCGTTGGCGCTACTAAGTTAGTCACCACATTTTCTTGGTGGACTTTTTTAGCTGCAATCGTTGGTGTTGTTGTATTCAAGCGAGTGTTCACTCCAAATTTCATGGACTCTGTGGCAACCTTTAATAAGTTGTTGTACCCAGCGATTTTATTCTTGAGTATCACCACATTACTCGGCATCAACCATGTACTTGGCGACACTGCAAGATTTTGGACAACGTTGGTGTCTCTAATCGATTTATTCATGTTGAGAATCCATGTCGACACGTCATAGTTGATAACACTGTCAGAAAACAACTTGCGGAATTCTTGTTGGGTTTCTAGACTTCCTGCAGAGCCACCAACGACTGATACACGTGTTCTAGCTTGTGCACCAAGTGTGGAGTACACAAAGGATTCTATGCTCTGATTTAGATATTGCAGCCCAATGTTGGTAAAGCCGTCTGACAATCGCGCGACGTATCGTTTATAATCGTTATGAACGTCGTTGAGTGTGAAGACTCTGGATTAGCCTAAAGTGCCATCGCTCAGGACTTTATTCTGGTAGTAATGTTTTCTGGGGATTTTGGAAATCTTACCATACAATTCGGAAGCGTTAAATTCTCTACTTATTGATTTCATGGTCTCACCACCTTCCATTCTTCTGAGAAGTCTTCTAATGGTGAAGTACACATGAAATCTCATCACACTTGTGACCACGGGGTGGACTTCTTGTGACACTGATAAATGTTGCAGTGAGACTCCACAACAGAAACTTGCACAATACGTCGCAAACACAACGCGGTAGTAAGATTCGCTGTCATCCCACTCTGATTTTGTCTTTGACGTAGTGATTTGTAAGGTTGGTAGCTTTGACACGAAGTAACTATTTTGGTTAACAAAAACTTTAAAGTTATTCACTGGATAATTTAACACATTTTCTGTTGGATAACCATCCCAAAGCCCCCAGTGGTTTTTATGACCTTTTGGCAGTGGTTGGATAGTTCCACCACCTTGCCATATTATTGGGAACTTACTATTGTGTAGCCACTTCCACATGTTTTTATCATTTTTGAAGGTTGTGCTGGTTATGTCTGTGCTAAGGATGTCGTTGTTTTTGAAATATATGTCAACACCTAGGATCTCACCGTCTTGCGAAATATTTGGATAGAACTCGAATTTGCTTAAAGTGGCGTGAGGGTACTTTTTGATGAGGTCTGCCTTTGCATCGTGTGCAGCCTTTGATGTGTTAGCCATCGCACGTTTGTAGTACTTTCCATAGTAGTCATGAAGGGCTTTCTGCATATAATATACTGTATGTTATACATAATGCGAAAGTTGACAGTATTCATTGAAGGCGCAGAGAAAGTTGTGTCCTTTGACAACGCGATAATGATCGTGAGTGACAACCCATACATTATAGTCAAGACAGCCACTGTGTTTTGGGACTACAATAACGTATTAGATGGCGACGCCACTTGGCTCTCCGCGCTGAGTCACCCTTCGAGTGATCTTAAAAGTACGATAACGAGTGGAGGGTACGCTAACTTCGACGCATTGGTTAGAATCGCAAAACGAGAGTTTAAAGAAGCTAAGGGGGTAGACCTTGAGATGGAGAAACTACCGTTCACAAGTAGATGCAGGGTTAAGGTTAGTGCCCCAATTACGTTTGGCCGCATTGGAACTCTATTTGGTTTCGCGAGGGATAGGGTGTTTCAGAATGACTCACGGTGGCACGTCAGCCCAAACGAGGTCGATATAAATAGAGGCCTGAAGTACATAGAAGTTTTGTGTGATATTGTTGAAACCGAGAGCAATGTGGGTATTGATGGGAAGCGTAGCAATGTGATCGCAACGTTGCCAATACCCACTGAACAGTCTTTGAATGGGTCAGTGCAACGCCATGTGGATATTGAGTCAAAGGTGGGCATTAAAAAAGGTGTCTACTCAAGTATGACGTTTCGCGTCAAACCAAATAACGGTGGTCTCAAAATTGGCGCGGTGCTATTGGAACTGTATATTGTGTGAATTATATGGAGCTTGGTGTGGAGACAGAACAAGGGTTGCGAGACATTTATTATAATCCTAAGACAGGGTACACTGGTGTAGAGAGGTTGTATCAAAGTGCGTTGGGAGACGGATTGAAAGTGACTAGAAAAACAGTGAAAGAATGGTTGACAGCGCAGGACACTTACACTAGGTACAAACCCATCGTGAGAAGGCATAAATTCCGTGCTACCTTCGTCGGATTTCTTGGTGAAGAGCTCCAAATGGATTTAGTGGACATGAGTAAGTACTCGAAACAGAATGGCGGTTATTATTGGATATTGACAGGCATTGAAATATTGAGTAGATACGCTTTTGGAATCGCAGTTTATAGAAAAGACACTAAGAGCATGACTAAGGCTGTTGGAGAGCTATTGAATAACTTTAAAGATCGGTTTGGAGCCATACCTAAGTTAGCGCAATTTGATGATGGACTTGAGTTCTATAACGTTGGTGTGAAAAGTTTGCTGAAAGAACACGGTGTTGAATATTTCAGCACTAAGAGCGATAAAAAGGCTGCTGTTGTCGAGCGTTTTAATAGAAGTCTGAAGAGCATTATGTGGAAGTACTTTTATACTCGTGGAACGTACAAATGGGTTGACGTTCTTGACCAGTTTGTGAGCAATTATAATAGCAATGTGAATCGCAGCATTATGATGAAGCCAAAGGATGTCAATAAGTCAAATGAGGGTGAAGTGTGGACCACTTTGTTCGGTCACCAATTTGCGGACAACCCATTGCCGAAGTTTAGAGTTGGCGAGTCAGTGAGAATTAGTAAGTACAAGAGCGTGTTCACAAAGGGTTACGAAGCCAACTTCACTGAAGAGCTGTTTAAAGTGGTGAAGGTTATTCGTGGCGATCCGAATGTGTACGAAATTGAGGACATAAGCGGTGAACAGATTATTGGTAAATTTTATGAACAGGAATTATCGCTGGTCAGTGAGAAACATGGCGACGATGTGTACAGAGTTGAAAAGGTGTTGAAAAGAAAGAAAGTCAGAGGGAAGAAGATGGCGCTGGTCAAATGGTTGGGTTATGAGAGCAAACATAATTCGTGGATACCAGAAAGCGATATTCAAAATGTGAGTTAGTGTAACATGGCTGAAGGTGGCTTCGACGACCTTGAGACGGAGAGATCTGACGAATACAAAGATATCACTGACGATGAACTAAAGTATAGTCTCGAAAAAGCCACTCAAGATCGCAGACTAGCTTGGGGTGATCCAAACGTCACAGTCGACGAGAAAATTAGACTAGTTAGAGTGGAGAGTGGGCTGAGTCGTGAATATGGTAGGAGAGCGCGTCAACGTACGGTGGGGTTTTTTAGCGATCTTAAAACGCGGGCTAATGACAACGCAAGAGATCGCGAAGACGTCGCGAGGAGTGTACCATTGTTAGACACCACACATGCAGAGTACGTCGAAATACCTGCAGAGTACGTCGACATACCTGGACTAACACCAATCGAGAACCGCGAGTTGAGTAGCGCGCTCAATCCAGGTGAGAATGTGGCGTCTGAGTCGAGAGTAGGCGACACTGGCACATTGCAAATACGAGCAGACCATTTTCAAGACTTGATAAATGAAGCGAACGAAAGAATAGCAGAGCTTGCAGTGAAAGACCTCACGACTGCAGAGAACGAAGAGTTCATCGATCTAGCTGAAAGAGTGATTGGACTTAGACAGGCTAGAGACACGGTTATTGAACAGCGAGAAATGGAGGAAGTTAGAGAGCAACAGGAAGTTGACATTGACAGGTTGCGGAAGTTTAAGAAATGGGCTAGAGAAAATATGGTTGGGTTTAGCGCTTTAGCGATTGCAATAGCTGCGATTATAACAACAATTATTATCGCTGGTAGGTCTAATGTTATGAAAGGCGCTATGGCCACAAGGTCGTTCGCACAGGCTGTTAAGAACGCGATAATGAAGATGGGTCCATGGGCTGTTGGATTGGCGAACTTAGTTTATGGCGCGCTGGTGACAGGTGCAAAGGGTCTCGCTTGGTTAGCTCAAAATCTGTGGGTGTTTGCGGTGACATTCGCGTGGCTTGCGTGCAATTATTTAAACTAGAAGCAAACGTGATTCATGGATACCAGAAAGCGACATTCAAAATGTGAGCTAATGTAATATGGCTGAAGGTGGGGAAGGTTATGACGAGATTGAGATGAAAAACTTCAGTGAGTATGATGACGTGAGTGATGAGCAATTAGAAGAGAAGCTCGCCAATATCGAAAAGCTAATCGAAGACACAGACGATAAGTACACTGAAGACGACATGCCGGAAGACGTTCGTGTTAATTACGACGACTATCAAGACCACGCGAAAAAGATAATGAGTGAGCTAGACGCGAGGCGAGGTAGGCAAAAAGAGACGTCATTTACCGACACTGACGATGGTAAAACGGTGACAATAAGGGGAACCAACACAGAAGTCCCAGCGGTAGAGTTTGTTGAACAGGAATCGTATGGTGACGTCGATGACACAAGCTACAGTGTAGCTCTTGAGGTGAAGTCGGACGATCTTTATAGAAGATTGGATAAGCTAAACGTGCTCAACAAAGAGGTAACAAAAAGTCGAGTAAAAAGAATCAAGCTAATAGATAAGAAAATACGTAAGTTGTACAAAAAAAAACTCGGTCGTGACGACGCGTCAAGGGAAATAGCCAACAGATCAAATGTGGCGGGCTCAGGGTCTATTCTTTTCAAACCGATGAGCAAAGATGGTAAATATGGGAAACCCAAACGAGGCAGAAGCGGCCCCAGATGACTTCCCAGTAATTGGAACAAAAGTGGGCTATGTCGATATACCTGGGCTAACACCAAACGAGAACCGCGAACTGGGTGGTGTGCTTAATCCAAGCGATAGTGTGTTGTGTGAATCAAGAGTGGGTGATGATGGCGCACTGCAAGCACAGTCAGACCATTTTCAAGAAGCGATAGATGAAACGAATGAGAGATTGGTGGAGATTGATAGAAAAGCTAACCAAGGTAGTCTTACGAGTGGTGAAGAGCGAGAGTACGCCGGTTTGTTTGAAAGAATGGGAGGACTTGAGCAGGCCAGAGACAGAACCCTAGGACAGCGACAAATAGAAGAGGTTAGAGAGCAACAAGAGACCGACATTGACAGGTTTCAGAGATTCAAGGAATGGGCTAAAGAAAATATGGTGGGGTTGAGCGCTGTAGCAATTTCAGTGGCTGGAATTATAACAACTATTATTATCGCTGGGAGGTCTGCTGTTATGAGAGGCGCTGTGGCCACAAAGTCGTTCGCGCAGGCTGTTAAGAACGCAATCACGAAGATGGGTCCATGGGCTGTTGGGTTGGCTAATTTAGTTTACAACGCGTTGACGTTGGGTGCGAGGGGTCTCGCATGGTTGGCTCAAAATCTGTGGGTACTCGCGGTGGTACTTGCGTGGTTTGTGTATGACTATTACAAGCTAAAACGGTAGTAACAAAACATATGTAAAGTATATGAACGTCACGTCAGCAGAGTTGAGTCCTGGTTTTAGACGAGCAACCATGGGTGTCATAAGAGGGGCGAGAACGCAACACGTAATAACGTTGAACCCTAATAAGGTCAGTCCTGGCGAGGAACTTTACATTGATATACCGAAGCTCAAGGTTAGTAGCTGTTTGGTGCCTGGATCGTTGGGTCTAGTGTTCGACTTTAAGAATGCAAACGCCAAAAGCTGGTTCTTGAATAATGTTAGCAAGTTGTTGGTTGAGAAGCTTGTTGTGAAACTAGCTGGGGAAACTGTGTATGACAACAATGGGGAAAATTACACTGGTGTTTATCGCGACCTTTGGGAGAGTGTTACTGCGCGAGACCAAATGATTGACTATGGTGTTGGCTCTGAGAACTTGAGAAAGCTAATTTCTAAGGATGACAGTGGCGCGACAAGTGGGAACGTCGCTAAAGTTAGTGACGCGTTGATGTTTGGTGTGATTGGGACGAAACAGCGGATTAAGCTCGGCAAGATCATGAATGACCACGGGTTGTACGCTCCTTTCAGCATGAACAACAACTTGCAATATGTGATCACACTCCCGAAGGCCACAGACATCATGGTGGCGCAATCCAATCAAAGTGTGGGTGGGTACACTCTGGAGAACCTCGAGCTTGAGTACGAGACGATCGACAATCAGGAGCTCGCTGACGAAATAGCGTCGGGCTATGCAAGTGGTCGTAGTTTGTCATATGAGCACGTCACGTCGATGAAAACCACCGAATGGGACAAAGGCACGACCATTGTGAATGAAAACATTAATCTTCCAAGAAAAAGCATGAAGGCAATTGTGTTGCTATTCACGAATAAGGTGCGAACAGACAGCGAGGAGTTTCTTTACCCAAATATTGAGAGTGTTAGAGTCACAATTGAAGGTGTGCCAAATAGCGTGTACTCGCAAGGCATCCCAAAGTCGAAGTTCTACGCAGAAGCGAAACGATTGTTTGGGCTAGGTGAGGAACACGCTCAGTTCATGACCATACAGAAGTTCTATAAAGATGGCTTTGCGTTGGTCATCGACTTGAGGAGCGTTCAAGATAATTACAACGTCGCCACTGGTAAAAAAATTGTGAACACACAATCCGGCGTGCTTCTTGAGATCACTAAAAAAGCGACGACTGCGAATGTTATGTGCAGGGTGTTTGTGGTGAGTGATGGACTGGTCAACTTCATGAACAATGGGTTGCAGTCAATCCGGTACTAAATCAAACGCAATTTAATGGAGACTCCGTTTAATGCGCTAATTGTTGGTATGACAGCTTGTGGTAAGACGCATTATTTGCTGGAAACATTGGAATCTGAGTATCGTGGCAAATTTGACTACATTGTGTTGATTTGTCCTACTTTCGAGTGGAATAAAGCGTATCAAGATTGGAAATATGTATGTGACCCCGACGTGTTAGCGATAGACTGTGCACAGGATAATGTCGACGCTGTTCTCAAGTGTGTGACAAATATTTTTAAAGGCACTAACACTCTGATCGTGTTGGACGACTGTGCGAGTGGGCAGGATGTCAAGAATAGGACTAGTCAATTGGTCAACTTGGCTTTTAGTGCGCGACATTTTATGTTGAGCGTTATTGTCATCACACAACAACTGACGTCAATCGCAAAACCGTACAGAGAAAACATTAGTAAGCTCATTTGCTTCTACTGTCCGAGTAAGAGTGATATGAAGGTTGTTATTGACGATTACCTTGGAGACACTAGCAAAGAAAAAGTGTCAGCGATTGTGACCGCACTAAAAAATAATAAGTACGCTAGACTCGAGATCTCGCTGCGTTATCCATACAGTTACGAAGTCGTTATTCCGCAATAAAATATGGGTATAAGTAATAACGCGATGGTGAAACGCAAAAGTGAGGAAAACCCTACGATTGAGGAATTAGTTGAGGACGCTGATGGTACTTCGACTGTGGAAGACAACGTCGACGTCAAGAGAGCCGAGCTTATTAGACTGTCTGGTGATGATGTGGTAAGCCAATCTGAAGCGTACATTAAAAAAGCGTCTGCAAAGGTTATCGACAAGATATGGCGCCAATATGAGTTGAAGAGAATGGAAACCGCAAACGCTTTTCTCACCGACTTGCTAATCAGCAAATTCGCTAGCCTACTGGATGGGTTGAACGCTATTGAGAGCTCTGACGAACTAAATGACGAGCTGCAAAAAGACCCATTATTAAAGAAAGACGTTGAGAGCATTGTCGCGGTTGTGACACCGTACGTACCTTTCTTGGGCTTATTGTCGGGAGGAATCACAACGTCGAAATATGTGTACGATCACCATTTTAAAAGTGAGACAAACACTGAAAATAGTGAACAAACGGACTAATTCGCGAAACAACCGGCCACCTGTTAGTATGCAAATTAGTTAATGTTGCTAACCAATCAAAAGAGCGCCATTTTGCTATCCATTTGGGTACTTGTTTGGATAAAATATTTGTTGTGGGCGCTGGTGTGAATTGACCAATCAAAAGAGCGCCATTTCGCTATCCATTTGGATAAACATCACCACTAGAGTCAAAATCTAGTGGTTTTTTTTTCGCGCGTGAATTGGAAATGTGTCAGTCAAAAAAAGCGTGTTTATACTCACGTTTGAAGTCGATTGGGCTCGCAGCCCCACTTGCTATACTACTGAAAGCACAGATAAGCGAACAATACCGTGATGTATTTAAAGGCGAAGGCAAGCTAGAAGGAAAGCTGCATCTCCAGATTGACCCATCAGTTCCACCGGTCCAACTACCAGTAAGGAAAGTCCCACTGACAGTAAAAGACAAGTCGAAAGAAGAATTAGACCGGCTAACTAACATTGGCATTATCACTCCCGTCAGTGTTCCAACAGATTGGATCTCAGCTACGGTGGTAACTCTAAAGAAATATGGACGGGTGAGGCTCTGTATCGATCCAAAGCCTCTGAATGCAGCTTTGAAACGTAACCATTATCCACTACCAACAATGGAAGACATCTTACCAAACCTGTCAAAGGCTCGATACTTCTCAGTGCTTGATACTAAGAACGGATTCTGACATATTCAACCGGACGAAGAAAGCAGTTACGTTACCACCTTTGCTACTCCATGAGGGCGGTTTCGGTGGTTGAGAATGCCGTTTGGAATCTCTCCCGCACCTGATGAGTTTCATCGTCGCCTAGACATCACCTTGGAAGGTCTACAAGGATGCAAAGCAGTTGCAGACGACATACTAGTGTTTGGTGCAGGTGACACAGATGAAGATGCACTTAGAGACCACGACAAGAGGCTCCAAGACCTGTTAGAGCGATGCCAAGAGAAAGGTATCGTTTTGAACGCCACCAAGATCCAATTAAGACGCACTGAAGTGCAGTACATGGGGCACTTAGTATCTGCTGACGAATTGAAAGCAGATCCCAACAAAGTGAAAGCGATGCAAGAAATGCCAGCACCCACCGATAAGCAGGGCGTACAGAGACTTTTGGGAATGGCAAACTACGTGCAGCGCTTCGCACCAAAGCTCTCAGAGATCACCGCCCCACTACGAGATATTATCAAGAAAGAAAAGAGTTCACATGAGACGAAATAGTACATGGTCACGCGCTTGAAGAGACAAAAAGAGTTCTTTCAGAGGCCCCTGTGTTGAAGTCTGGTGTTGAAGTCTGTGAGGAGACATCATGGTAATCGACTCGAGATCAACGACAGAGAAGGACGTTGAACAGATCAACATGCTGCAACATGTTGTAGTAAATGAAGAAATGCAGATGCGCCTACATGCAACGAAGCACTCAAGAAGATGAAGTCATGCGCGCTAGCTCTGGCAGAGGTTATTAAGTCAGGATGGTCTGATAAGAAAGAAGATCTGAAACAAGAACTGCATGACTACTTTCCATTTAGAGAATAACTCTCACTGCAAGATGGTGCGATTCTGAAAGGTGAACGAATTGTGATCCCTCGCAACATGAGAAACGAACTGACGGAAACACTGCACTCAAGTCATCTTGGAATACAAGGATCGTTACGCAGAGCTAGAGAAGCGTGGTACTGGCCGAGAATGAACAAGGAAATTGAAGAGTATATCTCGAAATGCAGTGTCTGCAATACGTTTTGCAGCAAGCAGCAGAAGGAGCCCATGATCAGCCACCCCTCAACACCTTGGGAGTCTATATCTAGTGACTTGTTCGAGTTCAATGGTAGAGACTATCTAGTGACGACCGACAGTTACTCTAACTTCCCTGAAGTTGATCGTCTACATGAAAAGACAGCCAAGGAAGTGATCACTAAACTCAAGAATCAAATGGCGAGGCATGGAATACCTCAGACGTTAATGAGTGACAACGGCCAACAATTCAACTCAAGAGAGTTCAGTCAATTTGCGGAGAAGTACCAATTTGAACACATCACAAGTTCACCCAGATACCACCAGTCAAACGGAAAAGCGGAGAACTCCGTACGGACAGTTAAACGAATAATGCAGAAGGCATTAGAAGCCGACACAGATCCGTACTTAGCACTACTAGATTTGCGAAATACCCTATCGGAGATGCTGGGAAGTTCACCATCACAGTGACTGTTTGGAAGAAGGATAAGAACACGGTTACCAATAACAAGTAAGCTTCTCAAGCCAGAAACCGTCACAAATACCAGTCCGAAGCTGAAACAAAGCAAGGCAAAACAAGCCTTGGGTCAAGGCTACAGTAAACCGACAAGTGGACGTCAGATCATATGAAGTAACTGCAGGCAACGGAAGGGTCTATCGAAGACATCGACGACACCTGTGGCGTACCATTGAAGAAGAAACACCGACACCAACATTAACGCCACCGCGCAACAATGAAGACATTGTAAACCCAGTAATGGACAACTACAGCACTGCCTAGAATTAACCTAACACTGCGGTTGCGGTTCGGTTGCGGTTCGGTTGCAGTTAGATTGCGGTTCGGTTGCGGTTCGTTTGCGGTTCGGTTGCGGTTCGGTTGCGGTGATGTTGCGGTCGACACATTCGACCGCAACCGCAAGAGTATTGGCGACCGTACACTTCGGATTCCGATCTCGCCCGATCGTAAGAACACGAAAGCAAATGAAATTAGATCTATTCAATGAGTATTCTGGACGCTATTGTGTCGGCAAACGGTGATTTATACATTATTGTAAGAGTGTTTTGTCTGAGTTGGTCAAACTACATTCTTTATTGTATGATATTGATTCTTACTTCAACCACATGTATGGCTGTGCGTCGTTATTAAGAACGAGTGTAAATGACAAATTGCAAATGAAAAGGTGGTAAACTGCCAAGATTTTTAGTCACGAAATACTAACGTTTCGAGCCTAGCTAGGCGTCCATCAGAGTATGACCTTTAAAATGTAAAGTAATACGACTGGAAAAACGGGTCTTAGATAAAATAAGTAAGGTCATGGACATGGTTACTGATCGACGGTAAAAAAGGAAGCAAATTACTTACCATTTCGTGATGGAGCCCTTGACGAAACTACTTAAGGTTAGGCATATCGCAGCGATAGAATATCCGAGAATAGCAAAAAGTAGAATGTTGCGTAGACAGTGTTTGTGATATACTGTATAGCAAAGTGAAAAGGTGGTGAACTGTTAAGATTTTTAGCAACGTACATCGGCGCGCGTATTTCCGGCGTAAATTACTTGTTTGTTGAATTAATTGTGCGAGTTAGAATGCTCCAGAAACACAGTCATATAACAAGAGCTTTTAAATTGGAGTATGTATATATTTGGAGTCTCGCTACCTTTCACTGCCTGTGGGCATAAATCGACAAATCATATTGATTCAATATGCCAACATGTCATATAAGACGACAAAATCATCAAGCGTTAAAGATTGGGCAGTGTAGCAAGGCAGTTTTTTCGCTAAACTGCAGATTGCAAGTCTACGGTAGTATTAACTTGTTGCTCGCGCTCGTCGGACTGTTTTTATTGGATTGAATAGCGATTGAGTGATGAACCAGGCGGGTAACGTGATGCCACAGGGAGCCGTAACGTCTATTAGTGAAGCGAGTTTAACAATAAAGCGGGTTTATTTGTTATTTATATATATCCGAGCGCTGGTGCAGTCTATGACCACTGCCATGGTCACTGCGTTTTTTCTTTACAAGCGCTCGAACTTGCCATGTTTGCACCAGACTGACAACAACAGAAATGACAGCTTCGGCTTGGCGCGGAAAAATGGAAACATATGGCTGTATATGGTGTCATGGCGTCTAGTCAGGAAATTTCGAGCTCCTCGTGTTTAACAAAATCTAACTCAAAATCGGAAGATACAAGCGACGAAATCGACAAGAAATCTACAGAAAACAACTGTCTTGTTGTCTATGGCGCTCGCCTCTCGTGGGAGGGAAGTTTACAAGAATTAAATCAATTTACATGTAATGTTTTGAAGCTAACGGGAAAATGGCGATCACCGGGTGGCGATGTTAAAATATTTTGCACTTCAAACGAGGAATTCGTCTTCAAATGGCAGGGTTCGAAACGAAAGAAGATCGAAATAGTGAAAGACCGTGAGAATGAACTTCTCAATTGCCTGAAAAGCCATGCCCATCAAGATAATTCAACGAACGAGAGCAAAATTTCCGAAGATCCGATCGACCACGTGTTGTCTACTGCCATGTCGTTGTCTCTGCCTTCGCCGACTTGTAGCGAATGCGGCAAACACGAAACGTCCCCCGACCATGCCGAAATCGAAGCAAAGTTTGAATTGGTTCTCGCTCGGCTCAACAAAGTCGAAAAAAAGCTCAGAATGAGAAAATGGCGGAAACTCTACTTACTGCTGAGAACAGCAAAATGGCAGCCGATATTGAACATTTAAAAGCGACCGTGAGTAAATTGCAAGAGGAAAACGAGGGAATCCGGACATTACTGGACATTAAACAAAGCCAATGGATTCAAGTTGAATCTCGAAACTCGAAGAAAGCCATAACCAAGACCACCACCCCGACGCAAATAAATAATCGCTTTAATGCCCTAGCTGTCGAAGAGGAAGAGCAGGTTGCTGACGTTGCTGAAACCAGCTTACCAGAAGATAGCATCTCCACACAGATAAGTGAATACCAAACCAAGCAGAAGAGGGATTATTATAAAGTTAACCGAAGAAAACACCATCCACTCCCAAGCCAGCAAAGCGTCGAGAAGAAAACCCTGGTCATCGGGGACTCTATGATCAAAAATATTGATGTAAAGAAGCTTGAAAGGGCAGCAAGAACCAAAACTGTTTGCCACTCGTACAGCGGTGCTACGGTGACTCAACTACACGATAAGTTTGAGGAGAATTGCCACGAGGAGAAATATGAAAGCATCATTCTGCACGTCGGAACCAACGATCTGGTGCATGAGGATATACAGACAAGGTGGCGGAGGAGATGGATGCCCTGATAGAGGAGGTTAAGAACCGAGCAGAGAGAGTTACTGTGTCTAGTGTGATCAAGAGGTATGATGGTCGAGTTCTGGCAAGTAAAATATCTTCTTATAATAATTTATTATATAATCTATGTTTAAAGCATGACATTAATTATATTGATAATGATGACATAGACAGATCTCTTCTAAACCACTCAAATTTGCATTTAAACAAGAGAGGTGATAGAGTACTAGGGAGTGCCTTTTGCACTTACTTAAAGTCAACTAGACCTATAAATGCTAGACAAGAACCGACAAGACATGATCAGTCTTTTTTCCAACTGGTTGGACAGCGAATGATAGAGTGGACAAACTATCTAAATTATGTCAGTCAAGTACTGAGAAATTAATCGATATAGATCCGTCAAATGAAAATGTGAGTAGCGATTTTTCCACTAGCCTTAATTCTATTCCCAATGAAAGAGGTTTTAAGATGGCTTTTCTAAACATTGTCAGTCTGCCTCAAAAAATTGATGAAATACGGTATTCAATGTCAAGTAAACACATTGACCTGATTGGTTTTAATGAGACACGTCTTGATTTAAATATATCTGATAATGTGGTTGACCTTGATGGCTATGATATTGTCAGGAAAGACAGATCAAGAAATGGGGGTGGAGTTTGTATTTACTTGCGTAGCTCCATAAACTACAAAATAAGAAATGATCTGATCCCCTCTGAACTAGAGGCAGTTTCTGTAGAAATTAGTAAGCCACACAGCAGGCCATTTCTAGTTACAACTATTTATCGACCACCAAATTCATCACATGATTTCTTTGAAAATTTTGAAAAATTAATCAAAGCGATTGATGATGAAAATAAAGAAATGTATATTCTTGGTGATTTAAATTGTGACATGCTTAAATCAGAACCTGATACACCAACCAAGAAAATAAAATCTCTGTATGAATTGTACCAATTGTCGCAATTAATTAAGGAAGCCACTCGGGTAACAATGACAACCTCCAGCCTCATTGATCATGTAGTCACTAATACACCAGAAAAAATCTCGGATTCTGGTGTAATCCATACAGGAATGTGCGATCATAGTTTGGTTTTTGCGATCAGGAAAATCCATATTTCTAAGAAACACGATGAAAACATAGTGGAAATTAGAAATATGAAAAACTTTGATGGCCAACAATTTGTTGAAGATTTACTTAGTCAGCATTGGGAATATGTGTACTTTTTTGCAGACAATCCTAATGCTATGTGGGAGATTTGGAAAGAATTGTTCTTAGATATACTTAATAGACATGCACCCATTCAACAAAAAAAGGTCAGATCGAAAAAACTTGGATTACTAGTGAAATCAAAAAGCTTATAAATAAGAGAGATAGATTTAAGAGAAAAGCTATTGTGAAAAACCTTGAAGCAGATTGGGTGGTGTATAAACAAACCATAAATAAAGTAAATATAGAAATAAGAAAAGCCAAAAAAGATTATTATTCCAAGATAATTGCTGGTCAAAAACATAATCCAAAAGAGTCTTGGAAAACAATAAACAACCTACTAGGCAGACAAAACAAACCAACAAAAGTAAATGAGTTGAATATGAGTGGAAACAATCTTACCAGTTCTGAAGACATTGCAGAGGGCTTCAATGACTTCTTTTCAAATATTGGTCCTGATCTAGCTAGCAAAATTGATACTTCCAATTTTGAAGAATACATTAAGAAACCTAAATCACAGCATTTGAATTAATCAGTACCAACAAAGTTTATCATCTTCTGCATAGCCTTTCTAGTGCAAAAGCCACTGGCATTGACAAAATTTCAAGTAAAATTTTAAAACTAGCAGCACCTGCTATCTCCAGTTCATTAACTTATATATTTAATCAAGCTATTACACTATGCACTTTTCCCAATGAATGGAAAATGGCAAGAGTATCACCTCTTTATAAAAATGGCCAAAATAATTTGCCAAGTAACTACAAGCCAATTTCTGTTTTACCAGCTATTAGCAAAGTTATGGAAAGAATTTTATATGACCAACTGTATAATTATTTGACAAAGTTTCATCTACTTAGTGATTGCCAATATGGCTTTCGCAAATTTCACTCAACTGCTACCGCATTATTAGATTGTACTAATAGTTGGTATATGAATATTGACCAAAAATTATTTAACCTGGTCGTACTAATTGACTTGAAAAAAGCATTTGATACTGTCGACCACCAGATTTTACTAAAAAAACTCGAACTTTATGGCGTAAAAGAAGATGCTTTATCTCTACTAAAATCATACTTAATGAATCGCTGTCAGAAATGCCAAGTAAATGGAACTATTTCTTCGGAGCGGTTGATAAAGTGTGGTGTGCCACAAGGCTCTATTTTAGGGCCATTATTCTTTTTGTTATATATCAATGACTTGCCTCGTTGTTTAAACAAAACAGATCCTCGATTATTCGCGGACGACACAAACCTAACAGCTGCTGGAGAACGTATAAATGATGTTGAAACAGCAATGAACTCTGATTTAGAAAACCTTAGGAAATGGTTAATTGCCAATAAACTAAGTTTAAATGTAGCAAAAACGGAATTTATGTTGATTGGATCAAAACCAATGATAAAAAGTATTTCAGATAAGCAGCCAAACATTATCATAGACAACAAGCCAATTAAGCAAGTCTATAATTGTAAAACTCTTGGAGTGACTGTTGATCAGCATTTATCTTGGAAGAATAATACTGAAAATATTTGCAAAAAAATAGCATCAGGATTGTCAGCTCTTCGTCGAATAAAATAATTTGTTGAGAAAGATACGCTTGTTTCTGTATATAATTCACTTGTTCGCCCATACTTTACTTATTGCTCTGAAGTATGGGATGTGTTCAATGAAACACAATCAAAACGCCTCCAAAAGCTCCAAAACAGAGCTGCTCGAATCATAATGAATATGAGCAATGATGTAGATCATCAGGTTGATTTAGATGCTTTAGACTGGAAGCCACTTAAAACGGAAACAATTAAGGCTAAGTCAAAACTTATGTTTAAATTGTTGAATAAAATAGGTCCTAAATCACTTACTGATTTATTTACTTTCAAAAGTGAAATAACAAATCATGAACTGCGAAATGTTAAAAGTACTCTTTGCTTGCCACAACCGCGAACTAATAGCATGAAAAAAAGTTTCATGTTTGACGGGGCGCAAATTTGGAACTCATTACCAAATGAAATTAGGGAGAGCAACTCCCTCGTGTCTTTTGAAAACAAAATCGCTACTCACATTTTTTGAATAACGTTTTTATGATAATATTTGTAAATAGATATGTTTCACTGTATACTTTTTCTATATTTTATAATCTTGTACAGTACCTATAACTTTCTTACTATATGTTACTATATACTATATCTTTGTAATCTTGTAATTGTGCACGCCCAATGTGGAAATCAGCCTAGGTTGACAATGGTTAGCGTGTTTAAATAAAGTTTCTATCTATCTATCTACAGTATCTATCTACAGTATCTATCTACAGTATATATCTACAGTATCTATCTACAGTATCTGTCTACAGTATCTATCTATCTATCTATCTACAGTATCTATCTATCTATCTACAGTACCTATCTATCTATCTACAGTATCTATCTATCTATCTACAGTATCTATCTATCTATCTATCTATCTATCTATCTATCTATCTATCTATCTATCTATCTATCTATCTATCTATCTATCTATCTATCTATCTATCTATCTATCTATCTATCTATCTATCTATCTATCTATCTATCTATCTATCTATCTATCTATCTATCTATCTATCTATCTATCTATCTATCTATCTATCTATCTATCTATCTATCTATCTATCTATCTATCTCTCTCTCTATCTATCTATCTATCTATCTATCTATCTATCTATCTATCTATCTATCTATCTATCTATCTATCTATCTATCTATCTATCTATCTATCTATCTATCTATCTATCTATCTATCTATCTATCTATCTATCTATCTATCTATCTATCTATCTATCTATCTATCTATCTATCTATCTATCTATCTATCTATCTATCTATCTATCTATCTATCTATCTATCTATCTATCTATCTATCTATCTATCTATCTATCTATCTATCTATCTATCTATCTATCTATCTATCTATCTATCTATCTATCTATCTATCTATCTATCTATCTATCTATCTATCTATCTATCTATCTATCTATCTATCTATCTATCTATCTATCTATCTATCTATCTATCTATCTATCTATCTATCTATCTATCTATCTATCTGACCCGGGTCAAGTCAACCCGTGTTCACATGAATATATTAACAAAAATGTCACACCTTCACACGCCGCCAACCCGGTTGACCCGGCTGTCGTGTAAACGCTAACAGGAGTTTATTCGTGGACGGGTCGACCTGGGTTGGGCTCGTGCCTCTAGATTATATATTTTGTGTAAAAGATTCACAGATGATATGTTTGACTAATTAACTTCCGGTGGTCGACTCAAGCAGATGATACGAAAGGTCTCCACTAAAAATGTTTCCAATATATAAGTTACCACAGCTTTCAATTACAAAATTTTCAAAACGACTGTGAACATTAACCTTTAATCTATCATGCAGCCGATTTTCAAGCTAAGATTTTACCTAACAACTACATTAGACGTCAAAACAAATCACTACCGAAATCACTACTTTTCTGGTCTGGTTGTCTGTAATTTGTCCTGATTGTCGACAAAATTAACAAGTAAGAACATTTTAATAGCGATTTAATACAATTATTGTGTAAAAATCCCAAACAAACTCGCTTCACTAATAAACTCGCTAGTTCGCTGTTAAACTCGCTTCACGTTACGGCTCCCTGTGATAATGCACAAGTATTTATTTTAAGTTGCCACTGCAAGTTCTCCCAAACGATATTATCAAATTCATAGCAAACGATATTATATTCTGAAATAAGTAATATTCTACATCGCTGCCGTAATTTAATATTCTACATCGCTGCCGTAATAAGCATATTTTGACAACTTTCCCATTTCTTCGAACTGCAACAGAACTTAAACCATGTGTCAAACGACGCCAAACTTCGGAAATAAACGACATATTCCGAAATGCGATTGCGGTTAATATTGCGGTTAGGTTACGCGAGGTTGAACCGCGGACCGACCGAGGTTCGACCGCGGATCAACCGAGGATCGACTTCGGTTGAACCGGTGACGAACCCAGGTTGAACCGCGGATGATCCGCGGATGATCCGCGGATGATCCGCGGATGAACCCCGGTTCACCGCGGTTTCTGTTAGGTTATTTCTAGGCAGCACTGTACCTTCCCAGAATCACGGAAGATACTCCACAAGTTGCCATACCATGTAATCAGGAAGCAGCCGCTACACAAGATGGTCCTGTTGAGCGACAATATACCCCTGTGAGACGACAAACCAGACGGGTCGGGAAATCAAGACCCCAACGTAATCTAAAAGATTATGTGACCGCAGACCAATAACTGACTATATAGACAGTCAGGACAAAATCAACTAAACAAACAATAGTTACTCTTATACTCATATTATAGTTACATGACTGATTTCTTTAGTGTATTATGTTTTAGGAAGGGAGATGTGACGATATTAGCTAGCATGAATGCATGATCATGCAACTACCTCTACCCCCTAGGGGGATTGGCAAAATATTAAGCCCCGGATGTTGGTTCGTAAATAGACATGTTACTTACGTTTATGTAATAAAGATCAAGAGAAAACCCTTATCTGTATATGTTGAGTGAGAACGAAACAGTCATGGTAGTCGTGGTGGTGGTTGTCGTGTTGGTGGCCGTGGTGGTGGTGGTGGTGGTTGTTGTTGTGGTGGTGGTCCTGGTGGTTATCCCTGGTGGTGATCGTGGTGGTAGTCGTGTTGGTAGTCGTGGTGGTGATGGTGGTCGTAGTGGTGGTCGTGGTCATGGTGGTGGTTGTCGTAGTGGTTGTCGTGGTGGTGGTGGTGGTCGTGGTGGTGTTGGTGGTGGTGATAGTCGTGGTGGTGGTCGTAGTCAGGGTGGTGGTCGTAGTCAGGGTGATATTTATAGTGGTGGTAGTCGTCGTATAGTTGTCGTGGTGTTGGTCGTGTTGGTGGTCGTGTCTCTGGTCGTGTTGGTCGTCCTGGTGGTCGTCGTAGTGGTGGTCGTGGTGGTGGCCGTAGTGGTGATCGTCCTGGTGGTCGTCGTAGTGGTGGTCGTGGTTTTGCTGGTCGTGGTGGTGGTGGCGGCGGTGGTCGTCCTGGTTGTGTTGGTGGTCGTCGTGCTGGTGGTCGTGTTGGTTCCTGGTACGTATTTGAATCAGTTCTATTATACACTGCTCTTAGGGCTCTTTCCCGAACTCGATCCAGCTTTCTCTCATCAGAGGACCGACAGAAATGCCACACCAAGTGACAGTACATTAGATGTGGCACGATCGCTGATTTGTAAAGTTGTAGTTTTGTCGATGTTGGAATTAGCTTGCGAAGGCGTGATATCACACCAACCTTTTGACTACTTCTTCTACGCAAAGTAGTGACGCGTTTGTTAAAATTAAGCTGGTCCTCCACATTTACTCCCAGTATCTGGCTAAAATTTATCATAATTAGCCTTTTATATTTAATAAGTCATTAACTTCTTTTTCAGTAGTAGAAATACGAGGTATTGGTTTCGGATTTAGATTTTCAGCAGATTCTGGGAGAATGCATCAGCATTGTTCAGTCAACATTGTTCGTAAAAATATTCATTAAGTAGCCTGAGCCTTCTCCTTGGCATCATGAGTTATCATATTAAGAAGACTGGATTTTTTCCCCGTATATGGATTTCACTATATGCTCCACCATTTTGTGGGCCAAGAAATAAGCGACGTTGTCGTATTTCTTTGCTCTTTATAACTTTCCCACGTAGATATAGTTTTGTATCGAGAATGAAGTTTAAGCAATCTGTTTCATTTTATAATCCATTTCCTAATTAATGAATTCATCCTTTGATCCATTGCGTTACGCGAGCTCGAATATAATCCATCGCATTCGTGTTTGTAAATAATATGTTAATAATCCAGTCGAACGGTACATTCCCTTAGATGATACGATTGCAGTAAATATTATTCAAGTAGAGATGCCGAGTGTTGGGATTGTTTTGAGGGCACCAAGTCGTATTTGTGAAACGTGATTTTCTGGGACAGATATTGAGTTTAAAAGGTATTTATTTCAGTTCAAATGTTTACATCAATAAGGTCGGCTTCTCGGGATATAGCGGTTTACTTGGGTAATCTAATTTTTGTTGGACTATGAGGTTCATTCCTGGAAATATGCGTAATGTAATGGTCACTGTCTTGACGATTATTTGTTTCATGCGCATCTTGTATTTCATGCGAATCTTCATCCGAAGCATGAAAATAATTTTGATATTTGTCTTGCCGATCGCGGTTTTCTATTTCTTCAGATTCTTCGTCTTCATCGGGGTCTTTTTCACCAGAATCACTTTCGTCCACAACAGTATCATCTGCATCTTCTCTTTCGCTTTCATCTGAATCACTCTCGTCCACATCAGTGTCATCAGTGTGCCAGTGTCGTTCCGAATATTCAACTGTGAGGGGAGGCGTTAAAAAATAGTCATGAGGTGTATCAGAAATCCCTGGGGGATATGACGGACTTTGTTGCTTTGAAGCAATCACAAGGTTGACCTGATTGTTGATCTGGCTCATGAATTGAACTTTGTTTCTTTGAGGCCACGGCGAGGCTTTTCGTTAACAGCTTCTGAAGCTTATTTTGATGATTATTTTGAAAGTGAAGTTGATTTTGAAATTGATTTTGGAATTCCTGGAAACGGTGTTATTCATTCGAGTAAAGGTTACTTTTTTCATTTGGCATAAGGAACGGTGATTGTACAATCTGCTTCATCTGTTGATCCCAGTTGTACATAGCGTACAGGATGGGTGATTGTTGATACGATCGCTTTCCGATATAGCGGTTCAGGTTTTGTTGACCAGCGGTATTTTCTGTGGGTGCTACGTTTGTTTTTAATCGACGTTGGTCCTCGGTTGCGGGTTTGAGATCAAGCATGAGATAAGCATGAGATAACCATGAGCACGACTCGTCACTTCCTCGTAACGTTTCATAAAATGTTGAACATCGCCAGGGTTAGCTTGTCGCGTTAAGACTGAGATTTATTGCTTGTCCAGCGGAGATTTGAATAGTACGATATATTGAGCATTGAGACTGATATTTCTTGTTTCTTTGCCTTGATTAAATGTATTTTGAACAATATAGATCACAGACAGATTTCGATGATTACTCCCTTTTGTGAATAGGTCGGCTATGCGTTTATCTCCCCCTCACTGAGCCATGCGATCATGAAGCACGATAAGGTTGCGTTCAGAGAAAAAAAGTCCTTTTCGGCATTCTAAAAAGTCCTTTTCGGCAATGTCATCGGGTATTCCTTCGTTGAGTTCAATAACCGGTGTATAAGTTGTGATCGTATCCAAGTACATGGGCTGCCATTGTCCATAATACCAAATGATACGTTCAGGTTGGGGATTGATGGTTACTTGAGCGTTTTCCAAAAGTTTTACAGCTACTTTAGACCCAAATACACAAATTACAGGATCAAAATTGTTTACTGTTACCAAATACTGTTACCAATAATGTTACCAAAACACCATGACTCACATCTATATATAAATATTAAGCAATTACTGGATCAGATTGTTTTTATATAAAGAATTAGAAGGTATTGATATTGATGATTCTTGATTTCAAACTTTAAAAGGTAGGGAACATCGTGAACAGACACAGCACCATGTGTGCCAATGGTTTCCCCACATGCCCTTGTTATCCCATGTCACAAATATAGAAGAACAACAACGCCACCTTGACCAGTGCTTTGCTTTCCAGGGCCCCAAGCGGACACGCGGTCCGTCACCAGCGCGTGGGCTCCCAAATCGTGGGGCCCGTAGCATTTGCTACATGTGCTACTGTGCTAATCCGACCATGTGCAAATCATTGAACTAAAACGTATTAAAATATTATTTACAAACACAAAATATGCGAGGGATCATATGCGAGCTCGCGTAACGCAAATTACTTCCGTTCGTCACGCCTTTCGTCACTTAGAAACGTTTTGATTTAACCAAATCTCAGATACAGTAAAACTGTCAAACTGTTGATCAAGAACTAATTAACTGATTTCTTCACATTTACTTTCAATATCCTGGTGTTTATATGGCCTAGACTTTTGGCGTTTATATGGCCTAATGAATGTATAAATAAATTTATAAATTGTCATTTTGAACTTTATCCCAAGTAATATACATTTATTTATTTATAGAGTATTTGGGGTACCCGAAGAATTTCTCGAGAAAGACAAAACAACAAACGTCACAAAGTAAGTAAAGTGAAGCGAATTATGATTCCCCAAATCCCATACATTGTGGTATTATCAATATAATTATCGTATTTGCATAGTTTATGTGAAGAAAACGTGCAATTGTGTGAAAAGTTTGGTAAAATGAAATTTTTACAATGAAATTTGAATATGAATAGTAACAAGCAAAGTCTAGTAGAATCTTGAGAAATCACAATGCGGACCACAGATAGTATCTTACGTGATGTAATTTAACATTTAGTTCATCCAAGACGGCGGTAGACAGTGAACGACCACATGCTAATATTCTAACAAAACAGTAAGTAATTTCAACTTATTTCTATTTCTGAATAGTCTTATTTATTGATTCAATTTTTCCATACGTAGAGATTTTCAGTTTTTCCTACAGGTTTTCAGTCCTGTGAAAAATATGCAAAAATCAAGCCATGTTGGTATACCTAACAAAATATACTAATTATAATTTCATTGTTGAAGTACACCAACATGGCGAGTATGACGTGAAGTGAAAACAATCCATAGGCACACTGCAAACAGGAGATAGAAATTTTACGCCAATCCGCTAGTGTCAGTCTTACACAGGACGAGAAATATGGCAATGAGGCCAACTCTTAAACACGTATAATACCCATTTATTTTTTGAGATGGAATAACACTTATTAGCCAAGAGCGAGGTCTGTACGGGCGAAAGTCTGCGCGAAAAACCGAAGGTAAATTATTTACCGTACAGACTGAGCAAATGAGCTTATATGACTTTCTTCACTGATCTCTGTTTTTGACACTCTATCGCCTTCTGATGCTGCTGTTCCCCATACCTTTCCGCTTCATTTTTACACCAGTTAGATATTTATTTGACGTGTTTTTAGATGAATAACTTAAAGTCCCTATCCGGGTTTTGGGGATTTTACATCTTTGTGATCTTTGTAATCTCTTGGGAAGAATTGTAAAAAACCTTCTCGTGCGAAAATTTCATCTTCGTGCATTTAACTCCGGCTAAAATGACTTACAGTGCACAGAAAATGGCGTAAAAGCAGGTATACGCAAAAACATTGCACATTTATTCACCCAATGAAATTCAATGAAAGTTTGGGAATTGAGTGAATTTTGTCTAAACAGCTGTGTTTAAAGTTCAGAGGGAAACTTTCTTTACTAGAACCAAAAGATAACGAATATGTAAAATCCCCACACCTCGGATAATCACTTTTACTGTTTTTGTAGCGCATTTTATTACTCGATATTTTCAAGAAATTTTATTCAAATCAATTGGGATATTTTCCTACCTAAACGTACCAATCCTGAAAAAGAGTATGGCCCTCGGCGTATGCAACTGTTGTGACATATTGTAGGATTCAGGACCTCTCGTGAACCAATCAGCGTGCATTATTTTGTGTATAAACCTGAAAACAAGATCAGCCATGTAATAAAATTGGTTACTTTAATTTTTCTGAATATTCTCGTTCAATAACAATACAGTCAATTTTGCTAATTTTTTTAGGCTTGAAAACCAAAACTCAATCGATAAACTTCCTGGACACTTAGTTGCGAGAACGACCGAGGCAAAAATCATGTTAGTTCTCAATTTATAGTGCATTTAATATTATTATACAAATAATCGTAATTATTTAATATAATGCAACCGAATATATAACCTAGTGAAGTGATAAACTTGTCAATGCTTTTCATCCCCATGTGCTCAACGAACGTTTTTTCCCTTTATTTAATCATTCTAAAGTTATTGTATTTATTTAGCATTAGTAAATAATTCCCTTGGATTTTGTTATTGTTCCACGTACCTGCTACTTATTAGCATCATTATTAGCAATAATGTCAAGGTAATTTAATTCAGTTAATACAGTTCCTAAGAAAACGGAGGAAATTTCCAGTCATAAAATATGTATACAGTGCACGAACTTGGTAAATTATTTTGTGGTTCCTTTGGAACTAAAATTTTGATTTTTTATACACCGTTGTTGTCCTAATCATCTTAAGGTTCCTTACAATATTTTTACATTTCTCATGTTTTTAGATCTTTCATCGGATGCCATCTAACCGGAATTCCAAAATACTTTTTTCAAAATGCCACCAAAGTAAAACAAATGTAAGTAGTATTGAAAAAATATTACGAATTTTTCGATGTTTTACCCACAATAACTGTATAATAAAAGTACATGAATAAGCTAGTAATGAAATCATTGACACATCGGATAATACAGCACAGTTCTAGTATGCCGTGTGATAGCGAACAGAGTAAGTTTCATAGCTATCTCATGACTTCTCGATACCAGTCGTTGCATATTCATACCACTGTATCAGATCGACTCCCAGTGGTCAGTGTTCTGCCGCAGGGCAGTATCCTTTATCCAGGAGCCGTAACGTCTATTAGTGAAGCGAGTTTAACAGTAAATCGGGTTTATTTGGTATTTTTTACACAATAATTGTATTAAATCGCTATTAAAATGTTCTTACTTGTTAATTTTGTCGACAATCAGGACAAATTACATGCAACCAGACCAGAAAGGCATCGAATCAGTGTTTACATCAATTCGGAAGGCCGTTGACTACCACCCCCTTCGTTAGCGTCTCGCGCGCCGCGCGCGTATATATAACAAGACGCCCGCTAGGCGTTAACTCGGGCTACTTGAGTTAGTGGTTTGTTGAAAGACATTGTAGGCAAATTCAGCGATTTGAATTCAATATACACAAATCTATAGACCTTATTCAAAAATGGCCACCGAATTAGTATTCTTTTATATGCATATAAATTGGCCCTTATGACCTAGTTTTAAAGTAAGAATCCTTTTCAATTTCGTACATGAAAACGAGTTCATAAGGGTCAATTTATATGCATATAAAAGAATACTAATTCTGGGGCGATTTTTGAATAAGGTCTATAGTTGCAGGTACAATGTTACATGTAATGATATTGATACACCTGTCAGTGCAGGGGTGGTTAAATTTTCCATCATTGCAAACCCATAACATAGTGTTGGCCAACGGCTTTGATTATATGAAGGTGAGTTGGCTCAGTATCCAAGCTCGCTTACTGAGAAGTCTGCCCAACCAAATGAGCCATCCTGTTTGCTGACCTAATCCAGTTCTAGCCAACAGGGTCAGCCTGGCAAGCAAGCTGGCCTGTGCTCATGTAATAACAATTCATATGGTCAGTCTGGCAAACAGGTTCAGTTTGAGCAAGCATTCAATCAGTTAATCTTTTTCTCAGTGTATAAGGCATAGCAGAAATCAAACCATTTAGCTGGCAGTAGCAAGGTGTCATAAGTTATTATAAACAGTTTAAAGAAATGTAATTCAAAATCATTATTTCTTTGAAGTTATATAACATTTTGAGCCAGTAAACATATTCATAATTTTAGCATATTTATTATTTGAGAGGCTTTATACATACTAGTGATTAGTCCAGTGGGCCGGCCAGCTAGCTAATTGTAATATAAATTAGACAGATTACTGCATAGTTAACTGTGTATACTGTCCCGGTTAGCGAGCCAACTCGCTTTCCATGGGTGTCAGAGATTTATATACTGTGTGTTCATTTGTAAGCGTTCGTGTATAATAATATGAACAATCGATACAAACTTACTGATAACCCAGAACATTTTGGAGCTCCATTTTAAGCTTACAGGTAAAATATCAAGTGAAACAAGGTTATTCAATGGCAACATTGCATATTATTATATAGCATGCTATCGGATATGAGCTTTTGCGTAATCTGATTGGCTCCCTACTACCAGGCTATCAGCTCATAGCCTACTAGTACAGAAATAAAAAACAATGGCTGAACGATTTGTCCATTTAAACGAAGACGAAATTCAACTTTTACTTGAAAAAAAACACACCAAAAAATACAAACAAAGCTACAAAATATGGGATGAAAGTATTTGATGGTAAGTAGATATTTCTTTCAAATAAAAAATGCGAAAAACTGCAATTTCTCTAAATAAACATTGATTGAAAGCTGAAAACGACGCCGTAAAAAATATTTGTTTATAAAATTTAAATTTTCGGGTTTAATTTTTAGAATGGTTCACAAGTTCTAAAAAGTTTGAAAAATACATCACATACATGTCAAAACCCGAGTTGAATACTTGTCTGAAGCTGTTTTATACGTCTGCTAGACAAAAAGACAGCTCATATTATAAAACAACAACAATGAAGTCGATAAGAGCTGCCATTGACCGGTTTCTGAAAAGCCCTCCAAACAATAAAGATTTCTCAATAATTGGAGATCCTACCTTTTCCGAAGCAAATGCTGTCTTAAATGCGTTTGTCAAAGATTTAAGAAAATCCGGAAAAATAGCAGGCACAGTTCACAAAAGAGCTATTTCAAGCGACCAAATCCAGCTGCTTTTCAGTTCTGGTGAGTTGGGGCCAGCCGACAGCAAAAGTCCTGCACAACTATTCCGTACTGTCTGGTTCTTCCTAAGTTTTTACTTTGGCAAAAGAGGCAGAGAAAACCAAAGGCAGTTGAAGCCGTCCATGCTAATTCAGAGATTAACACCAGACGGTAAAGAGTTTTTTGAACTCAACCGTGAAGTTCCAGGTGCTCTCCTAGCGACAAAAAATCATCAAGGAGGCCTCAACGATCCTGAAGACGAATCCGATGGTAAAATCTTTTCTGTTCCCGACTCAAATATCTGCCCAGTCAAAACAATCAAGAACTACTTGAAGCATCTAAATCCTTCCTGTGACTGTCTTTTCCAGCGACCAAAGGATCCAAATTGCCAAAATTTTGATGTCAACGCCGACATGGTTTGGTATTCCAACGCGCCAGTCGGCGAATCGACCCTTGGAAACTTGCTTCGTGTTATGAGCGAGAGAGCAGGAATTGAGCCTCCTTTAACAAATCACTGCATTAGAGCGACATCAGTCACGGTTCTGTCGGATGCCCACGTTGAAAATCGTCATATAAAGTCTTTGACAGGCCATAAATCCGACGCTTCCATAGAGTCTTACAGCAGCCGGCCATCCGCACGTCAACAAGAAGCGATGTCTGCTATCTTAAGCAGTTATATTAATCCAAGCGATGCAGTTCCAACGATCTTGAGTGAAACAAATCAAAATCAAGAAAATCGTAGCATTACTGATGTCTCCACGGTGTCTATTTCTTCTACAAATGCTCAGTCGACATCAGTTGTTAACAACCAGTCGTTAACATTAAAAAATCAAAGCAGCTTGACGACACAGAGTCCAGTGTTTAACTTCCATAACTGCAATGTCCATATCTACAATTGACCGTAAACTAACTTGTTATTGCAATGTTTATGCATTTATTTTGTCGATTTACGACTCAAATAACTTGTTTACCACATATCAGTGTCGAATTTCATTTCCATTGACACATGATTGACAGGAGTTGAGAATTTATATCAATTTTCCGCGCACGCGCATAATTATTCTTTGTACTGCGCATGCCGGATGTAATAAAATCATTAATTTTGCATTCAATTTTGTTTGGGTAATAAATTTAAATTTAATACGAAGTTTTGCTATATAATAAAACAATTATACCATTCGCTCTCGTCGTATATGAACTAATAGCCAACTCGGCGCTTCGCGCCTCGTTGGCTATGAGCTCATATACGACTCGAGCTCATGGTATAATTGTTAATTATTAGTCATCACTCATCATAGATGAATTGATAACCAGCAAACAATAACAAACTCTTTACTCCTTCATGATCTTGATAGTTGGTATGGGTGTCAGAGATTTATAATAATCGGTACAAACTTACTGATGACAACATTGTGGAGCCCCATTTAAGCTTACAGGTAAAACATCAAGTGAAACAGGGGTAAAATTCGAATATAATATATGAAACAATAAACTGTAGCATCGATTTTATTTTGTATAACATAACAATAAACAATACAGGCAACAAAGCATGAAGGGCTCCGCTCGAAACGTCAGTATATCGTCACTAAATACTTGCCAGTTTACCACCTTTTCACTTTGCTATATAAAAATATTACTGTTACCTCAGAAGTTCAGAACTGAGTTGACATATTTCCATACAGCATTCATATGTCGAGTCTCATATTTCTCGAAATCGTAGACCAACCCATTTCGAAAGCGATCGGGATTGTGAGCGTATATAAGATCAAGATACTTGCCAGCCACATCAAAGATTTTCAGTGAAGAGCACTCAAAGAAAGGAGATCAGATACTGTTTTGGCGCATGAATATATGCAATGTTTTCAGTTTCGCAAAGGTGAAAAGCCTGGGTACGAGGTTGATCGGGATGATGCAATAATTAGCCCTAGAAACGACTGCGGGGGGCACTTAACTGCGCATGTGTAGTAATCCCACATTCATAGTCTCGCTCACTAGTCTACTAATTTAGTCAACAATGATGCAATAATTGCCATTTCGCGACATTGACAAAAGAAAAATAATAAACAGAGCCCTTTTTAAGACTCGTGCTCTCCCCCAGGGGGGGGGGGGGGGGAGGCCCGAGTAATAAGAAAGAGAGAAGGGAAGCAACTTTATTTCGGTAGTGATAATTGTTTTGACGTCTAATGTAGTTGTTAAGTAAAATTTTAGCTTGAAAATTGGCTACATGATAGATTAAAGGTTAATGTTCACAGTCGTTTTGAAAATTTTGCAAGTGAAAGCTGTAGTAACTTATATAATTGGTAACATTTTTAGTGGAGACCTTTCGTCATCTGTGCCCCAACTTGATGCGACCACCGGAAGTCAATTAGTCAAACGCGCTCCCATCTGTCAATCTTTTACACAAAATAAATAATATTTTGTCAACATAATTTTCTCCCACGGTTGAACATATTACAGATATTTCGGCCATACTCTTTGGGAAGATACTTTCGCGAACAATCGGGTTATCGTTGCAACGGTAGACGACACACTGACATGAACAAAATCTACAAATGTGTCATGGTTTTGTGCAGAGCGATTAAAACCGTGACCTGGCTGGTAAAATTACTTCAAATTATATTCGAACGAGAGGGAATTTTGCAGATGACTATCCTGGACACTGCGCGATTGTAGTAGAACTACGTTCATATTATGTTAGTAACCAATTAATAACATTAATAGACTGATTGACAGCTAGGTGTTGTTGTGCGCGCCTGAAAACAGACGAAAGTTGTAAAACGAGTGTTTCCTGCGTATTAAATATAAAATACGGTTTAAGCTGTATAATCTCGGTTTGGATAGCATCCTGCTACAACTGGAGCCCGATAGGGGACAAGTCAAGACGAATAAGTATCACTCTGACCGTCTGATACTGATATTTTTAATTTGTGTAAAGTGTAAACAATGGAGCTATCCAAAGAAGAATGTCTCAGGATTGAGCGCGAACGTATTGTTGCGCTTGTAAAGGCCAACGGAGGTTCAATGACAATCGATGCGATCGCGGAGTCTTACGCAGCGAAGTACCAAATCGAAATGAAGTTCTGGAAAGAAGAATTCGTTAATGTTAAAGCATATTTCACGTACGGATTCAGTGGTGTGTTTGACGTTTCTGGAGACTCTGTTACCGTGGGAAAATCAGCGACAGACGACAAACTACAGCCAACATTTTATATGTAAAAGAAACATCACAGATCATGACCTTAGGGGCTCCTCTACCTCTCTGCAGCTACCTTTACCTAGAACTGAAAATCTTAAGAAAAGTTTTTGTTATGAAGGAGCAAAACTGTGGAATTCTCTTCCCGCAGATTTGCGTGAATCAAATTCATTACCAATATTCAAAAATGGAATCGACGCTCAGTCGCTCACAATTTTTAATACTATACAGACCTTTTAATTACTTGGGCTACCCCCTGTGGGGTAGCACCAAGTCTTAAAACGGGCTGCACTTCAGTATTATTTTTATTTTTCTGGTCAACAAAATGCAACTAATTCCCATCTATCAAACTGACGTGATCTTATTTCGTTTTCTTTATTCTCGTGACGTCATGACTGTTTCAGTGTTTATTCTCATGACGTCATGACTGTTTCAGTGATGAAAACGAGCGCTGACCTTATATTCATCCACGCTTCTTTGGTCGCCATTGCCATTGATCAACTTCAAGACTCTAGCAAATTTGTGATAAGATTGATAAGGAATGTGGCTGGCAAGTATATTAATAATAAACATGCTCACACTACTTACAATCGCAGACACCGATAGCGGTAGACCTACACTAAAAGTAAAAGATGAGCGATTTCGAAACAGGTTGTTCCGACTCGATCAAATCTATGTTTACATGTTTTATTGAATCGATCAAACTGTTTAAATGTGCTACTAAATTGTACTGAAATATGTTGCTCAATTGCTGTAAATGGAAGAATGAAGAACATTGATGAAGTGATAAATGAAGTGACAGGCACTATAAAACATGCTGATGCTGTTGTGATATATTATACCCGACGCGGCAATGTTATTTTTTCTAATATCTGTTCGATTGAAGGTCTTCGTGTGTCAAAATTTATATAAAAAACAACGGCAAGGTATACGAAACATATCTGTTACGAAATTACATCGGTTTAATGGACATAAGAGCATTAAATCATCGGGTAAACAACGAATAGATCTTGAAGCCATGTCCTTCGATTTTAGAGACGAGTCTCGCTTTAATCGCTAATACGCATTTTCTCATATAACATCTGATCTTCACATTTTAAGTAGACGAAACCTACAGCGTTCGATTCGCCAGATTCAAGTGATCATTTCGATATAGAATTGATTTAAATCGGACAAAAACACAATATTTCATGATTAATATTACAGAGTTTCACGGGATAAATGTCAACACAGTATAATAATAACAAGACGCCCGCTAGGCGTTAACTCGGGCTAGATCTGTAGCCTGCGAAACAGGCGCTTTATTTTTTTGAGTTTTTTAGAGCTTTATTTGTTTATTTTAGAGCTTTATAAAATCGGGAGGAGAAAAATAAAAAGGCGAAAAAAATATGGGGGGGGGGGGGAGCGGGAGAGAAATAAAAGGCGAAAAAAAATTGGGGGAAAATGGGGAAGAGAAAAATAAATCGTGAGAAAAAAATTGGGGGGAAAATTGGGGGGGGGGGAGAAAAAGAAATCGGGAAGAGAAAAAAAATTGGGAGAAAAAAATTGGGGGGGAAATTGGGAAGAGAAAAAGAAATCGGGAAGAGAAAAAGAAATCGGGAAGAGAAAAAAAATTGGGAGAAAAAAATCGGAAGGAGAAAAAATAAAGCGCCTGCAACCAGCTTACTGCGATTTTAATTCCGCCCACATTCGATGGCGAAAATAACCAACCAATCAGAACTAGCCGGAAGTGATCGACCCTTCAAGCGATTGCGGAATCAAAACAAACAAACGCACGTGTGCAGGTGTCAAAGTTTGCAAGAAATGTCTGCAAATGTCTGCAAGAACTCCGACGAAAATTAATTCGCGAAAAGGGAGAAAACCTAAAGCACCAAATGTTGACGACTATTGTAGAGCGTGTAAGTGCTCCCTTAAAAATACATACGGTTCTCTGGGGTCGTTTGTGAACGTGTTCAAGCCATCAAATAGAGCAGAATTACATGGTCTTGTTGTCGCAATTGTTTGTGAGCAGTCAGGAGTCCACCTGGAGGAAAGTTTCTCCTTGTCGACGAGAATTTGTCCACCTTGCAGCAGGAAAGTAAAAACGTTTACGGACTTGTATACCTTTCTTTCGACGAACATCAATAAGCCTGGACCAGAGACAACATCAACGGAGGAAACGACCACCAAACGTCTCGTACCGTTGACCCCAGGAAAGAGTCCGTCAAGAAAAACGAGGCGAATTGACAGTGTTGAACCACAGTCAACTCAGCAGCACCAGAATCCTGCGTCGAGGAGACGGATTTTATCAACAACCTCTTGTGACGATAAAGAAAATGATGACAATATATACTCTCATTTAAATATTGAAGACATTGTTGAGAGCGAGACGACGAAGGTTAAAGTTTTGATTTTGTCACCCAATGGCGATGTCAAGGTAATAACACCACAAGATAAAATAACGATTGGAATGGTAAAAAATCTCGCACTAAAAAAATGGAAAGCAGCAACAAACGCATTCATGTCTCACAAGGATGTTCTGCCAGAGCTACTTGAGGTTTTGAACAGGACTGTTAACAGAGAGTTCAAAGCGTACTGCAAAACGGACACTGTGCTCAAGGGACGCAAACCCGATGAACTCATTGCATTTTCTAATAAGCTGGTCGCGAAAGAGGCCGAAGTGTACTTGCCGTTTTGGAATGCATGCGTTCGTGGATCATGCGGAGAGGAGATTAAGAGTGGCCAAAATGCCGTGAATGCAATTGCCTTAACCACCGCCACTGTAGCACGTCACAGAGTGCAAGATTTATCAGCATTCCACTACCGTATTTCAACCGTGTTGTGTTACAGTGGTGTGTCATTTGATGGAGCAGTCAGGCTTAATAAGCTGGGCATATGCATGTCTCCCCAGAGAATGGTAAACGCACAGAGGGAGATGGGAAAGGATCATGATGCAAAACTTCATTTGTGGAAGAAAAAGGTGCAGGAAAATGAATCTGCATGCCTGCTACTGCAAGAAATTTTATCGAAGCAACTGCTGCAGTTAGCAGAGGATGACATGGAAGTAAACCGTACAGTGGACATGAAGGAGGAATCATTACAACAATACAAGTTTTACAATAAGGAAGTACTTAGTTACTGTTTGTCAATTGTTAGACCAATTCAGGAACTGTCCAATGAATGCCAGTCAACTGAGGATGTTATAAAGGCAGCATTGGATGTGCTTAAAGGACAAGAAATCCCTTATTACAAGTGAGTACATTTTGGTTGTTTCGCTTGTGGAAGTTTTTTATCAACTAAAAAATCAAAACCTAACAATGAGGTCTTGGGTTTTTTACATACCCCTCCCCAAATATTTCTAGAGAACCTCTAGCCCTGCTGAGTTGGGACATTCTCTTAAAAAATAGTCAAAAATTAAAAAATTAAAAAGTCAAGATTGTGGTAATGAATGCATGTTTTGTAGGTTAAGATAATGAGATTACAGGTATTTTCGATTTTGATTTAACAGGATTGTTGGTGACAATCTAGACTTCGAGATCCATGCAAGAGTGCAAAGCAAAGACCACCTTAACCAGTCTATCCACTGGACACACCAGTATGCTATCAGAAATAATGTTGTGGATCACACATTGGAAGCAACCCAAAGGCAGAAGCCAGTAAAAGAAGTCCAGCTTTCAGCCCTGCTTCCAGATGAAGCCACCTGCATGCGACTGCAAAAGCGATGGGCTGTGCTTGTAAGCCGAGTAGTGACAACATACCTCAAGGAATTCCAGTTTCTCAACAAAGATGTCATATGGCACATATCCCACAGATACTCTACTCAGATGGCACAGAAGTCTGAAATTGTGAGTATTTGCTTTACAGTCTGCCATAATAACTATAGATATTCAACCCTCCTTCATGAGAGGCCAATCACACCATTTTTTAAGAGCAATGACAATAATTATTATATGACATTGCATTCAAAAACATTATACAATCAAACCTGTATATAATGGTCACCCTCGGGAAATGCCAGATGACCGTTACACACAGGGTGACCGCTATATACAGGATTCCATTAAAAGTACCGGAAGTTAATGAATAACGTTTTTGTGTAGAAATAATCACTCAATTTACATTTTATTGACAATAACAAGTAACAACGCAATAAATGTGAGAAAAAGTCCCCTAAAATGTCTGTGGTGTACTTTTAGGGAGGTGCAGTATACATTAGTTTCTCCTAAGTTTCCTTGTAGGAAAGGCGTATAGACGCTTTTACTGCATGTAACAATGCTATAGCCCTGGTAGCTACAATTTAATGAGCTGTTGAATAAAGATTGTTATGATTCGCTAATTATTTGATCGTAACCGAATTTGGTGACCGTTGTGTACAGGCAAAAAATAATGAAACTGTCGTTTCGGGGAGTCTAAAAAGTGACCGCGTCCGTTATATATAGGTGACCGCTATATACAGGTAAAGTCTATAGTAAATATTAGGCACGATTTTCGGGAAGTTGTTCAGTGACCGCTATATACAAGGACAGGGCCATTATATACAGGTTTGACTGTACTCAGATATTTCTTCTCTCTTGTAGTGTTCTCTGGATTTGGAGTTTGTAAATGAAAACATATCTGGGGAAATGGCCAAGCTTATGATCTCCAACCAAGAGAGATACGTACCAACAATTATCAATGAAACAGGGAATAAAGAGATAATCAGCCCAGTACCTATGCATGGCGATCAACTTTTTGAAGAACGAGGAAGGAACGTTCAGTGGACCTACAGGGTTGGGGACAACCAGTTTGAGAAGTTGGAGGGTATCAGTACAGAATTTGCTGATTGGCATGCAAAGGTCACATTGTACAAGGTAAATTTATTTGGTGTTATTGATAGACCTCTTTCATATTCTTTTATATTACATTTGTATATAAATTAGCATGTATTTTAGTCTTGAAAGGAAGTATAAATTGGTTTCCATTGTGAGAAAAGTCAATACCTTAATCTAAATGTATGTAACTTTGGTGGCCACACTATGTCTACAGAATACTTATATTATTTGGATATGATGATTTCACAAAACCTGTGAAATAGATGTGAACATTATAATTATAATTATACTCACCATTACAGGTACATAGAATTATACTATTTTTAATGACAATAATATTTTATTTTGTGTTTGTTTAATTATAATTACACCTATATTAACTGTTGTATATCCACGCACCCAAAACCAACTCGGACAATAACAAGCTTTATTTTACAACAGCACATGCCTTAAATACAATTAACATAACCTACTTAAAATATCTAAACATAACATTAACAAACAATAATTGTTTTACAGGCTTTTTTAAATCAAACCTAAGCCCAATTGGGAATTCTATGTGGAAGACTAATATAAATGCATACAAAAATAGGCTTATATCTCATACAATTAACTTTGTACAGTATCAAAGGAGGATATTATTGTACCTCTAATGCAATTCCCAATGATATCATAGTGCAACGAGGTCACGTGGAAGTACAAGAACAAAGGTTTAATTTTTGTAAGGCATTCTGGAGTGCAATATATCCTCCTTTCTTTTTTACCCTAGGTTGAATTTAACAGATTTGTGAAACACAGCTCTGCAGGTGAATTAGGCACAACACGTTCAAGTCTGAACAGAACAGGGAAGACAACTGCTGCGAAGGGTATTGAAAAGAAGTACAATGAGTACAAAGAGTTTCATGACAGAGAAGTTGAGGCCCATATATGTGCTGCATTCATGGAGATGTCAGATATGGCTACCATGGAGTGTGAGTATTACTCAACTTGAAATGCCACTAGTGGAATATGGAAGGGATCACTAAAGTTGTGTTCAGGGTGTAGGCTATACTCTGAACACAACTTTAGTGATCCCTTCCATATTCCACTAGTAGCATGCGTATAGGCCTGGGACAGGTCAGGTAAAATTTAACCCATTCACATCTGTCAAAAGGGACCACAGCCCAGGCACATGTCATGCAGTATGGCACATGCAGGCCAGGCCAGGTAAAGGTCTTTTCACTGTCACAAATCTAGGTACATGTCCAATGCATAATCATTGAACCTGGCCCAACATCTTGAGTAAAACTCCAATCACCCAATATCAATGGTTTTAAATTGTAGAATGACTGAGATATGTATTGCAAATGCACTATATACAACTCCTTTCATATTATTTGTTGTGCCTAATTCTTTCTATAAATTGCAGTATGTAAACTAATGACATTCATTGTTTGCATGCTTTGCCGTTGTGTCATCAGAAAAATGATTAAATGTTTGCTAACATCAAGCTTTTTTCTGTATGCATTATATTTTTCAGCAAGCCCTTCATATACTCTACCTGATGACAATGTTTCAAGAGATGCAAAATCTCAATGGCTACTTGAGATTTGTGAGCAGTTATTGAAAACCCACCTCTTTGGATCAGGGGAAATAACCCATCTTGTTCAAAAAGCTGATGACCTGCAACAAGCCTTAGCTGGACCATTCCATTGCAGACAAGATGATTGTGACAAGATCTACAGCCAACACTCACGGAGAATAAAGTAAGAAATATTATTACTGTAATAATTATACAAAGGCATTAATGTTACTGATATGTAAACTGTATTTTTTTCTAATAACCTAAGGGAAAGAAACCACATTCCCTCTGTCCTTTTTCTTTCCAAGGCATGAAATAGATGCACATGGAACAAAATTCAATCAATGCACCACAAGAGATCAGGATGAGTTTGGGTACTACAATTGTGCAGCAGGATGTGGATATGTGTTTAGCACAAAGACAGCCCAAAAAAGGTACAAGGGAATTGGTTGTGATTAACAGTGTACAGTACAATAAAGAAGTAAAGGTATCCAAAACTGGAAGTAATGTCTCCTTATTGACAAAGCACAAGATTCACATTACCGGTCGTATTACTCTTATAGTACCAGTGGATTATTACTATTGGCTAAAATTGGTAACAATAAAAAGCAATAAAACCAAATAATAACAATGAAAGTATTTTTTGAAAACCACATACCCCTACCTTGCATCACAAGGAACAGTACAAAAAAGCATCTGAGTGCTTCAATTGTAATGGTATAGACTCATGATGACAAGTACAAAATAGTGAATTTGTTCCCAGCCACCTAAATTCACAAACATAAGCCATAATAATATGAAGAAGATATTAAACTTTAACTACCACTTTATGCATATATGGTGTAAAACTTTCACAGCTGAACATTGCATGTTATTGTGCTTCTATTTTATTAATTATATTTTTCTTTACAGACACTTGAGAGACAAACATGGAGACTTTGAACAGCCTGATCCAGATGTCCAGGATAACAACTGCACCTCACCAAAGTCTGATTATAAATTCAATTATCACCAGTCAAAGCTTATGTTTGGATTGCTGTTGAGAGATTTTAATGACACAATCAGAGAAGGAGATGGTGAACACCTAATTGATTTATACAAACTTGCTCTGTTGATCTACCACAGTGAAGGACACACAAAATATGCCTATGTGGTCCTCCTTCACCTTCTCAAAGTTGTTGCCATACTCCCTATGTTTGAGGCCCATAGGTTAAAATGGAACAGGTTCTACAACAAGTATGGTGGTAGGGGTAACAATATTCCATTGGACCTAAAGAAAGAGCAACAAAACAAGGTTCTCAAGACCTTCTGGAGAGCCCTAGGTGCCAATATCAATGAGGCAAATGCAGCCAGGGTGGCTCATGCTCTGGAGCCTCTTGAAGCTGTTGTGCAATCTGTGGATGCAGACTGTCAGTATGGTGGACGAATGGGACAACGCTCAGTGCCAAATCAGGAAGAGAGTGTACGGCAAATTGTGGACGACCTTGTTGGTGAAAAGGTTTTTCACTTTACAGAGGACAGAGAGGGTCATGCCTCATTTCCACACTTTGATGGTAGACTCATCACAAACGTTGATTACCGTGAACTTCACAGCTGGATGAGTGAGCACATCAAATTATGGGGGTCTATATATGAGCAGGCTGACTGAAATGTTTGTCTAGTGCATTGAGGTTTGGTGGTTCAATATCACAATTTTCCAACAACTTTGGTTAAGTAACCAATTTTCAAGTGTTTTGCCTGTAAAGGTGGTACTATACATCTGTCAGCAACAGGGAGCATAATTTCACCCAAAATGGTGAGGCATTTTTTAATTTTTCAAGCTTCAGGTATAACCAATCCCAACCTATGTCCTTATTACAAGCTCAAACCACGCAAGAAAATCTTGCACCAGAGAACTAAATTAGTTAAACTTATTGTCTTATATATTATTATTCATATTATTGCATTAAGTTAATATACTATACTGTAATACACGTTGTTGTATATAGAAAATATGTTATAATGTAATTAGGTTATATGTTCTTTTTGGAAATGTTATGGTAAACTAATAAAATTATTGATACCGGTTGGGTATATTACGATTTATCAAATGCTTATTTTTAAAAGCTTAATGAACAAAGCAACAAAAGTACAGATTGTTCAAATTTCTAGAAAATCTCTAACCTTCAAAGAGGAACCATAACAAGCATTCAAGAGTCTTCATTCTTATAGAGATGTTCAATGGCTTCCAGTTTGGCAATCTGATTTTCCAAATCTTTGTACAAGTTGCAAATTCCAAAATAGCATGTGAAGCAAGAGCTATATTTTTTTAGCTTTATTTATTATGTGAAAATTTTTTGAGGTTTATTTATTTCTGAGAGGCAAGAAAGAGGGAGAGAAAAAATGGGGAAGTGGAAAAATATGGAGTTTCCTCATTTTTTTCACATGCCCATTTTTCTCCCTCTTTCTTACCTCTCAAAAAATAAATAAAGCTTGAAAAAAATTTGAACATAATAAATAAACCTAAAAAATAAAGCACCTGCTTTGCAAGCTATTTCCCCAAAAGCTACAGGTACAATAGACAACAGTTTTACAGCTCTGGCATTGTCATTATAATTTTGTCGACAGTGAAGTAATGCTTGAATGGACGAACTGTTAGGCACTGATATTGTATTTGCTTCTGCTGAATCAGTAAGCTTTATAGGGAGTAACTATTGGGGACATGGAACATCCATACAGTACTATAGTAGTGGTCACCATGAGTCCTCAACTTCCTCATCATCAGGGAACACTGTTAGACATTCCTGATCCATGTCAGATAAATCAAAATCAAATTCTGTAAATGGCTCAGGTGTTGAAAAGAGGTCATGTATGTTGTCCACCTCTTCCATGTCATCAAAAATATCCTGAAATACCTCCTGTATTTGCAATGCAGTTCTAACTGAAAAAACTGGAAAGCTCAAAATGTCACTCATAGTGAATATAGTAGAGCAATTGTTAACTAACTGCTGAACAAGTTCATCAAAAAAACCATGGGCTTCCAGAGGACAATGACCTCTAAACTTGTCCTTAAGTTCGGTAAGGGCATCCTGTATGTCGTTCCTCTGTTGGTCATTAATATCTCTCTTCCTTAATGGTGGAGGTTCTTCGTGGTCTGGTACATGATCCTTTTCAAATGGAAGCTTGGTCTTACTGCAGTTCTCAATACACTTGCAATTAAGACAGCAATTGCTACAACAGTCATGTGGAGGTACCACTGGTACCACATTAGCAACAAAGGGCTTTAAACTTGCCACACGATAACATCCTTCTGTGCGAACAAACTGTTTCACATCATCTTCACAGTGAGCAGTCTGGTTTCCATGGTAGATTATTATACTGTGTGCATGTTCTCCATCTCGACCTGCTCTTCCTGCCTCTTGGTGATAGTCTATGAGTGTCCTTGGTGGCCCCCAGTTAATAACATGATGCACATTGGGAAAGTTAACTCCCATACTCAGAGCTGTTGAAGCGATTACAATTCTTTTATTGGTGTCATCTCCAGAACCTTTGAATGATGCAAGAAGCCTTTCCTTAGTGGCGGCCCAAGTCATTGAGTGATATATGCCAACAATGCAGTCTCTTGCACCACTTGCTGTTTTAGGATACGCATCTTTCCCCAGTTTAAAGAGCAAATAGTTGCAGACTGAAGCCATTTCACTCATCATGTTACAAAAGATTATCGTCTTTGGCATATTCACCCCCTTTTCTATAGCTAAGTCAATCAGCCAATCTAGCCTTCCAAACATTGCTGCTTTTTTGCACTTTGTCACAGAGATTCGTAAATTCTTCCTCTCGGGACTTATCAGTATCTTTACTGGATCCTGTAGTGACAACAGGCTGATGATTGTAGCCTGGGTTTTCTTGTCAGCAGTGCCAGTCAGGGCTAGGAATGGTGTTACTACAAGAGAAAAGAATACATGTATGTGTAAATATCTTTCTACTTTATAATAAACATGCATGAGCAAACTGTATGTTCGATTGTATAGCCCCAAGGGTACTAATTCAATTGATGCTTCGAAAAGACTGGAGGCTTGTAGGAGAGGGGGCTATGTATACAGTATTTGAGACCCATAAACCATTATTATAAACAGCTGACAGCATTTTATTGGTGCCACCATTTTAATTTAGAGTTTATTATTTCAAAACCAGATGCTAACCTTTCTTACAAAAGGACCGCAGAATTGACAGCTCCCCATAAGCACTTCTGAAAGCTTTGTCTTTCTTGTTTCTGTAAGAGAGTATGCCCCAAATTAAATGTACTATTTCCTACTCGGAAATTTCGAGTCCAGATCCTTAAAAAAACCTAATAAACATTAGAAATTTGAAAAATGTCACGAGTTCTGCACTGTCTTTGTTGCACCGTATGATTATAGTCAAAGATTGAAGCTCTTTATGTAAAGAAAATACTTTTACCTTTTTCCTGTCCAAGTTTCCACGGTGTGTGACTCGTCTATTACTATAGCATGGACATTTCGTGTTCTCTTCAGCGATTCCCTAAATGGCTTCAGGCTTACTGCTTCAGCAGAGGCAAATATAATATCAGGGACATCATTCGTCCGTTCAAACATATCGGGACTGTTAAGGGAAACGGCTTTAAGTCCACATGACTCAGCCTCCGTTAGCTGATCCTTAACAATACTTTCCAAAGGGCAAATTACAAGAACAGTGCCCGAGCTTGTGCTGTCTCTTGTAGCTTCTATGGACTTTATAGTGGCGAATAATTGGAAAATCAGGCTTTTGCCGAAGCCTGTCGGCAGGATAGCAAGAACATCTCTTCCAGATAAAAGACTCGTAACTGCTTCTTTTTGTTCCTCTTTCAAGGTCAGACGTTTACCAGAAATTTGAAAAATCCTTTCCGTCGCTTCGTTCATTAAACTTTCTATACCGGTCGCCATGTTGACTAATACACGCGCCGGAAGCGGGAATGCTTTGAAGACAAATTCTGACCAATCAGTATTTTCCGTTCAGAATATGAACGGGTAATTCATTTGTAATAGAGGTGGTTGCAGGCCCTTTATTTTTTCCCTCCCGATTTTTTTTTCCCGATGTTTTCGTCCCGATTTTTTTCCGCCTTTTTTTCTTAAAGCTCGAAAAAATAAAGGGGCCGCTTCGCAGGCTAACCGATCTGCGGAATGGGACCGAATTTTCGTATCACTGCCACGCCCCATTTCGTTGACGAATTTACTCGAATTCCTTCCTAGCCTCGCCTTCATGCACTATTCATTTCACAACGAACTATAAACGAATTAGATTGTGGAGTTCAAAAACGGAAAGATACGAATTCAAAATAATGGGCCCTGGAGGATCAGAACGTGGAAAGTGGATTAAGATTTTTATGCAAACAGACGAGGTTAAAGCCCTAACAATGGAATCCCTACGGCTACGAATTATCGAAAGATTTCCAAACCTGAGAAGGCGCGAAATAGGTCTTAAATATATTGACGATGACGACTGGATTGACTTGCCATCAAATGACATTGATTCGTTCATAGACATGATCGAAACAGCCAAAACAGAAAGAGAAAATTTAAAAAGAATAACAATTCAAGTAAGCGAGCTTGCATTTTCGTCCGAGTCAACTGATGTTAACTCTCGACAAGAAAAGCGACTTAGATCAATACTGTCGCCCTGTCCTATTGGCGAAAGCAAAACAGTTCCCACTGAAAATGTTACGAAGAAGCAACAAAGTATTCACACAGCCAAGGCGTCTAGAGGGAGAATTTAATCACGTGGGCGTCGATATACTCGATTATGAGACGCCAACGCAAAACATTTTTAAAATGCTTGAGAAAGAGAAGAAACAACAGCGTGAAATAGTGTTACAAAAACAGAATGAATTGTCCGAACTCGAGACGAGTTTTAAGGAGCCAATCTCAGTAAATAAGAGGCCGTTGTGTTCAAATTGCCACACCTCTGGTCATAATAAAACAATGTGTTTATTTGCAAACTGTGTGTCTGCTACGATTTGTAAGGACATAAAAAGACATCCTGATGAGGAAAAGTATTATAAACTGCAAGGCTGCGAAGACCAAATTGAAAAAAATTGAAGATGAGGGAAGTTTCGCTTCCAGTCTCAACACATATGCCGCACAAGTACAAGCGGATTTGATAAACAGCAACCATTCCAAATATTTGCGGGAGACAACATCAGGTGTCAAAGTTCCTAACTGGCTTGTTGTAAACACGGACATCAGAAAGCTGGAGCGTATGTGTAGCGGCAAAGTCCCTGCCAAAAGTGAAATGCAGAATATACTAAGTAAATATGATGACAGTTTTGTTATAACTCGAGAACAATGCGTGGTTGATCAGCGAAAGGGCATTTTAGTTGTTTTCCCGGTAAGGGCGTGCTTCCAAACAGCCGTGTAGATGAAAGTGCAAGCTCATTAACTTCCGCTGAATGTCGCGTTGTGTCGGATGAGCCGATATCTTTGGAACAAGAAAATCATTATCTAAATTTGGGAATGGATGAAAGTTTGAAGACATGCAGTTCTACAGTTCATGAACGTGACATCGAACCCGAACAAGATAACGGTCTTTCTTTATTGTTGGAAGCAGCCAATTTTGTAAGCGATGATTGAAATTGACACCATATATTTATATTTACATTAAATGTAAACAAAAAAGGTGAAGAACAAATGTATTGTGCTTTCGCAGCTGAAAAAAAAAACCCTGCTTACTATTATTTTTACTAGTATTCTTACAGCTAGATATGTTGTGTTATTGTTTTGAGTTATTTTTTTACAAAATTACTGTAACTCAAATGAGTTGAACAATTACCATTGAAATATAATAGTTTTACATTTGCGTAAACATAGGTCATCATATTCTAAAAATAGCGGCGTGGGAAAATTGTAAACGTATAGTATTATAGTAAACTAGCCACGCATACTTCTATCTAGCTCTTTTCTTTTATTTAAAGATTAACTCGATCAATATATTATTACAAAAATAAACAATACAATTTTAGCCACATGTTATATGAATTGTATATATTTTCACATCTGTTTTATTGTATCCAATTATACCTATATTTTAATACAGTAAGCAGTTACGGAATAGTATTATGCAGTCAGAATAATGGAACTATATTATTAATAACGCTAAACGTCAATGTAACCTGTGTAATTAAAGAAACCTATCATATCCACATGCGATATTTCCTTTAGTGCTTCTTGAACACCGACATGTAGGCTGTCCTTCAAAAGTTCTCGGTATTCAAACCGTCTCAATATTGTCTTGAGTTTGTTAAACACAAATTCAACAGGATTAAACTCGGGCGAATATGTCGGTAAATAAACTGCGGTGCAACCGATGTCATCAAGCCATGACCCAAGGGCTTGGCCAGCTCGGTGATGATGAATTGCAGCGTTGTCATATACTATATGATCTCCGTAAGTGAACGCTGGTTTACAGGGCCCATTATTTTGAATTCGTATCTTTCCATTTTTGAACTCCACAATGTTCGTTGTGAAATGAATAGTGCATGAAGGCGAGGCTAGGAAGGAATTCGAGTAAATTCGTCAACGAAATGGGGCGTGGCAGTGATACGAAAATTCGGTCCCATTCCGCAGATCGGTGGGATTCGTAATACTTGAGGTTGTGGCTTGTTGAAAGACATTGTAGGCAAATTCAGTGATTTGAATTCAATATACACAAATCTATAGTTGTAGGTACAATGGTACATGTAATGATACAGCTGTCAGTGCAGGGGTGGTTAAATTTTCCATCATTACAAACCCATAACATAGTGTTGGCCAATGGCTTTGATTATATGAAGGTGAGTTGGCTCAGTATCCAAGCTGGCTTACTGAGAAGTCTGCCCCACCAAATGAGCCATCCTGTTTGCTGACCTAATCCAGTTCTAGTCAACAGGGTCAGCCTGGCAAGCGAGCCGGCCTGTGCTCATGTAATAAGAATTCATATGGTCAGTCCGGTAAACAGGTTCAGTTTGAGCAAGCATTAAATCAGTTAATCTTTTTCTCAGTGTATAAGGCATGGCAGTAAATCAAACCATGCATTTAGCTGGCAGTAGCAAGGTCAAACAACAACAAACTCTTTACTCCTTGATCTTGATAGTTGGTATGGGTGTACTGTCAGAGATTTATATACTGTGTGTTCATTTGTAAGCATTTGTGTATAATAATACATGTATGAACAATCGATACAAACTTACTGATAACCCAGAACATTTTGGAGCCCCATTTAAGCTTACAGGTAAAATATCGAGTGAAACAGGGTTACTCAAGTCAATGGCAACAATGAGTGTCAGAGATTTATATACTGTACGTTCATTTGTAAGCATTCGCATATAATATGAACAATCGATACAAACTTACTGATAACCCAGAACATTTTGGAGCCCCATTTAAGCTTACTGGTACAATATCAAGTGAAACAGGGTAATTAATTCGATATATAGCAACATTGCATACTTTAATAATAGTACTTCTACTTGGTATAATATGAAACAATAAACTGTAGCATCGACTTTATTTTGTATAATTACATAACAATAAACAATACAGGCAACAAAGATTATAAAAATATTACAGCTACCTCAGAACAGTTAACATATTTCCATACAGCATTCATATGCAAGCATTCATATGTTGAGACTCATATTAAATTATTAAACATTTAGTAGACAAAAAGCGTAATGGAAACATATAATTTGATCGAGTACAGGTTCTCGAAATCGTAGACCAACCCGTTTCAAAAGCGATCTGGATTGTGAGCGTATATAAGATCAAGATACTTGCCAGCCACATCAAAGATTTTCAGTGAAGAGCACGCGAAGAAAGGTGTCAGATCAGATGAGTAAATAAATCAGAAATATACGCAGTGTTTTCAGTTTCGCAAAGGTGGAAAGCCTGGGTAAGAGGTTGATCGGCATGATGAAAAACGACTGCGGGGGGCAAAATTGTTTTGGGGATAACTTCACTGCGCATGTGTAGTAATCCCACATTCATAGTCTCGCTCACTAGTCTACTAATTTAGTCAACAATGATGCAATAATTGTCATTTCGCGACATTGCCAAAATAAAAAAAATAAACAGAGCCCTTTCTAAGACTCGTGCTCTCCCCCCAAGGGGGGGAGGCCCGAGTAATAATATGTTTGTCCTTGGCTGTTCTTTCCGTCTTCATGATTGATCTGAGATCTCTCATCTGTGTTTCTCTCATCTTGGAGAGAATCTTTGCAATGGTTTGCAGGTTTACAGGTCTCGGTAAACTTTTCCAACAGCGATTCATTGGCAATAAAACGAAAGTCCGAACTCGCTTCATATTCGCTTGCATGCCTTGCCCCCAAATCAGTAGCCCAAGTGAACGCCTGAGCAGGCGTCTTGTTTAATATATTATATCGATTTGTATTTGTAGAACTAGCTTCTGTTTTTAATTAGTAAATAGTTCATTTTTTAATCAGTAAATGTATATATTTGAACAAATAATGTAATCCACACGCCCCTTGTGGAAACCAGCTTTTATGTTGACGGGGCTAGCGTGTGATTTTAAATAAAGTTTACCTTACCTTACCTTACCTAACAGCCGCGCCGTATCTTTTACGCTTACAATTTTCGCCGTTTCACGGATTTTCAGAGGGCGAGAAGTCTGCAAAGGGAGTATCTTATCGAGTTTGGCGTTATGAGGTCGATAGTGCATGAAAGAAGGGTTTTATGCCGACGAAGTTATCGCCGAGCAAATACGTCGCTCTCTACAAGGAGAAGCAAAGTCGAAAATTGTCGGACTTGCTCCTGGATCAAAGCTTGCCGAAATTCTCGAGCGCCTGGACCAGTTTTATAGTGATTCTGGCACAGCCACGGGAGAAGAGTTGTTGACAGCGGCATACGCAATGAAGCAAAGAGAGTCTGAAGAAGTTTCCGCTTTCGCCTCGAGATTAGACAACCAGCTACGTATGGCAAAAGAAAAGGGAGCAGAGCTTATTCCAGATGAAAAATCGCAAGAAAAACACCTGAGGTTGGTGTTTTGGGAAGGTTTATCAACGGAGATCAAGGACAAAA
>JAYKKM010000080.1:1815000-1872500 GCA_035772405.1 Chrysogorgia sp. JL179-B06
GACAGAATCATGAAGCACAAGCCCATGGACTGATTCTGCAAGACCCCCAACCTATATCTAGTTCACAGGTTGCTGAAAGTCAAAATATAGCAGAAGTTCCAAAAGTTGATGACATGTTTAATTACCAGTGCAACTTTTTAGAACATGGCCTCCTTTACATGAATTTCACTGATGCCATTTCAGCAGGAGATGGAGATAGGATACTACAATGCTGGAAATACCTTCTCCTTCATTTTTACGCTGACAAAGGCAGTAATAAATATGCTTTAGAAGCTCTTTTTTTGCAGTTTCAGCAACAAGCCCTGTTAACTCCACGACAAGCCTACAGGCAGAGATGGAACAGAGGTGTGAACAACCAAGGACATAAGGGGGAAAATGTGCCTTTGGACCTTGAACTTGAACATCAAAATAATATGCTGAAGGAGGCATTGAGAAAGATGGGATCTAATCTATCCCCCCATGCTGTGAACAGGGCAGCAAAAATGGTTAAAATTGCTACAGAAACTGTTGACAAAATTGCAAGAGAATGCCAAGTAATGAAGAGATCTGGTAAACATTTTGTCCAGTCCACACAGAAGGATATGGAAAAACTTGTTGAAACCCTATCACAGCAAAATGCACTAACAAACACAGCTGGAAGAACATATCGACATTATGTTGATTTCAAGAGATCACATTTGAGTGACCAAATGGGTGGTCTATGTAAATGGATAAACAAACACAAAAATCAAGTAGAAATGTATGTTAAGGCCAGATAATTCCTTAAATCACAGGTTTTATATTAAATATTATAGTAACTTAATAGTGTTATACTGTACATATTGTATAATCAACTGTACACAAGGAGGATAATCAGATAAATATATACAAAAGGTTATAAAAACAGTTGCCAGTGGTAGTAAACATTATTGTATCCAACCACAATACTCTATGTAGTTGTCAATATACTATATTTATAAATACCAGTGAATACACAGTACTGCTTATCAAAATTAATTACTACAATGAGAAATAATACATACATTGACAATACTGTAATACATACATTTACATTGGATAAGCACACCAAAGTGAATTGATTAATTAATCCATAATGGCAAAGAACTCAATGGAGTTAAGGTTTAGTAAATTGTCTATTTATTTATTTATTTCACAGGTTTATGAAAATTACTCTGCATGCATTAAAAATATTACTACTCAGGGTGCATTATATTTGTCACATTGTCAACTATTTGAGAGCTTGCTCCCTCAACAATTGAGTCCTGTTCATCAGTGAAGGAAAATGAATCCAATTCCCATTCAGACTGATTTATCAATTCCAGAAATGATTCATCATTCAATATTTCAGCCCACTCCTCTTCAGGTCCATCTTCATCAGACTGATCATCATCACCATCATCAGTTGACATTGGAACTTCAACATCATTGAATATTTTTGAAAATAATTCAATAATAGCTGTGGCATGTTTCCTTTGCCATATGTCAATATGTTTAATTATATCTTCCTCTGTAAAAATATATTCAGAATGTTCTACGATTTGGTTAATTTGCTCCATTCCAAATTCCAAAAGCACAGTTGGATATGATATAAGTGTTGACGTATTGTTTTCATTAGCTATTACTGCTTTCATTACAAGTTGTTTTTGTAGAATTCTCAGTTCAGATGCTAGTGTTTTTTTCTGATCATCTGAAACATCTCTGCATGGCTGATCATCATCACTTGTGAATAATTCTTCATCACAAGGTAAATGCAAGTCCATATTGAAGGAATTTCCTTGACATTTGCATATGTCTGTGCATATATCACAACAGTTGTGCCCACTGGGTAAATTAGAAGGCAGTGGGCTGTCAAAGTGCTTCATCAATAATTTTCTTCGGCAACTTTCTGTCTTCACATACTCCTTCATGTTAAAATCTGCAACTTTCAGGCTTAAACCATTGTATAACAGTAGGGCAATACTAGGCTCTCCTGATCGGCCACAGCGTCCACTTTCTTGCAGGTAGGCTTGGACAGACTTGGAAGGACCAAAGTGAATGACACGGGTAACACCTTTGCAGTTGACCCCCATACCATATGCAATTGTAGCAATCAATATTCTTAAATGAATAGCACCATTTGAGAATTGTAGCATGACATGGTTTTTCACACTGCTTGGTGTTCCTGAATGTAGCATTTCCACCAATCGCTGTCTGGGATCATTACGACTGTTCAGATAGAATGCCTCTTTCAGTTCTATTTCAAACATTTTAAAAAGCAAAGAACACTGTTTTACAGTCTGACAGTATATAATTGTTCGTATTGAATCTTTACCTTTCTTTCTGATTTCTTCAATAATGCATCTAAAATTGTCCACTAGAGGAAGACTTTTATGAAGCATTTGAACACAATAGCTTATATTGTTTTTATTTGGACATTCAGAAACTTCAATAGGGGATTTCAGTTCCAAAAGTTCAAAAATCTTGTCCTTTGTTACCTTTGTAGCGGTGGCAGCAAGTGCAATAAATGGGACTTGGACGAGGGATTTGGTCTCATTTAATCTGCTATACCATCGGCGAAATACATTTCTTTTCTCGTTTGAAGTCGAAAGACCCCATTCTGTAACACAGTGAACTTCGTCCACTACAACTCCAACAAGGTTTTCTTGGTATACTTTACTTGAAAGCATATTCCTCCATCTATCGTTTGAGAGAGCAGATTCTGGCGAGAGGAATACATATGTGAATTCTCCACGCTCAATACCATCGAGAGTCAACTCACTCTGTTCCTTGCCAATGTAGGCTGCCCGAAGTCCACACTCGGTTAATATAGCTACTTGATCTTGGTGTTCAGCACGAAATTCACCTCAACGACGAAATGCCATTCCGGTTACCCCACCGAAGAGTACCACAAGGGCAGTTGGAGTAATTCCGACAGGCTATCTTTGATATGTTAGAGACAGGAGTTATCCGAAAGAGCAAAAGCCCGAGCCACAGGCGAAGCGCCTGTGGTCTTGGTAAGGAAGAAGGATAACAGTCTTCGTGTTTGTGTTGATTTTAGAAAACTCAATTCGAAGACCATCAAGGATTCTTACCCGATCCCAAGAATTGCTGAAACCTTAGAAACATTGAACGGAGTAAAGTGGTTCTACACACTGGACCTGCAAAGTGGTTACCTCCAAGTACCCATCGCAAAAGGAGACCAACAGAAGACTGTAATGACGACACCATTTGGATTATTCGAATTTCAACGAATGCCATTCGGGTTAACAAACGCACCAGCAACCTTCCAGAGGTTAATGGAAAGTTGTCTGGATGGTTTGAACTTCCGCCCATGTGTGGCGTGTACTTGGATGATGTCATTATTTTTGGTAAAACGTTCGAAGAAATGTTGCAAAGGCTGGAAGAGGTACTGATTCGTCTTGTAAACTTTGGACTTAAACTGAAACCCTCCAAATGTAAATTATTTCAGAAGAAAATTACTGTCCTTGGTCATGTTGTGTCGGAAAGTGGTGTTGAACCAGATCCCTCTAAGATATCCGCGCTGCATGAATGGCTATTACATCCACCAGCCGACAGCAAACAGTTGCAGACATTTCTAGGTTTTGCTGGTTATTACCGCTCGTTTATGGATAACTTCTCAAAGCTAGCGGAGCCTCTGTATCACTTAATCGGTGGCCGAAGTAACGCAAAACGGGGACGAACAACGGTATCACCATTCGTTTGGACTGAACAATGTCAGAACGCTTTTGAGACCATCATACAACGATTAACTACTCATCCTGTCCTAGCCTTTCCAGATTTCTCCTTGCCTTTCACACTTCATGTGGATGCTAGCGCCGAAGGTCTTGGAGCAACTCTCTACCAACTCCAAAACGGAAAGCCACATGTCATTGGTTATGGCAGTCGGACCTTAAACGCATCAGAAAGGAACTACTCTGCCTACAAGCGTGAGTTTTTAGCCCTTAAGTGGGCTATTGCCGACAAGTTTCGCGACTACCTTTATGGTCAGAGGTTTACAGTATTCACTGACAGTAATCCACTTACCTATTTGACAACATCCGCTAAGCTTAGCCCAAGTGATCATCCTTGGTTAGCCGCCTTAGCCCCATTTAATTTTGATATTCGCTATCGACCTGGACCGAGCAATGGTGACGCAGATGGATTATCGCGAATGCCACACGACTCTGATGTACAAGAACAACAAGAATCAAAGGAGAACTGTCTTCGTCCTTTCCTCGCTAAATCCAGACCCATTAGCAGTGATGACCAAGCATGTTGTCCAGAAGGTGCATTCAAAGCGATTTGTCAATTCCACGGTATCAACCTGAGTAAAAACCAGATCGAAGGACAGTGGTCGCCAGCTGTTGAGACAGTTACTGCGTCACCAGTTGTGAACATTTTTGTTGAAATGGTCGATGGTCCGAAATCTACGAACTTTCCATCTATGAGTTCTGCAGCATGGAAGGAATGTCAAAGTGCTGATACGAGTATTGATCGCTGTATTCAATATGTCTTACGTGGTAAACAACCAACCTACGAAGAGTTAAAGAAAGAATCCCAGGACACCACTAATCTTCTCCGACAATGGGACCGGTTACTACTGAAAAACTGTGTTTTGTATCGTCGCATCCGGACTGATGAAGAAGATCGAGATCAACTGGTGGTTCCGTCAAGATGGCGAAATCGCATTTTAAAGGGATTACATGATGACATGGATCATTTAGGCCGGGACAAAACCTTGGAAACAATTCGCCACCGTTTTTATTGGCCGTTCATGACCAAGGATGTTCATTCCTACGTTGCTCGCTGTGACCGTTGTATACGTCGTAAAGCACCTGATCCAGCACCGGCTCCAATGAGGACCATCGTGACTACAGAACGTTTTGAGCTCCTATCCATGGATTTTCTTCAGTTGGAGAGAGGAAGAGGCGGGTATGAGAATGTGTTGGTGATCACCGACAATTTCACAAAGTTTGCTTGGGCATTTGCTACCCGTTCCCAGAAAGCCAAGGTGGTAGCGAAAGTTCTCTGGGAAAATGTTTTGGTTCATTATGACTTTCCACACCGTCTTCACTCAGACCAGGGACAAGACTTTGAGTCACGAGTCATCAAGCAGCTTTGCGAACTTACCAGAATAGAGAAATCTCGGACAACCCCATATCACCCTCAAGGCAATGGGCAAACGGAACGGTTTAACAAGACATTACTTCACATGCTTGGCACTCTTGATGAAGAGAAAAAGCAAGCTTGGCCGGACTACCTACCATCTATGGTGCATGCGTACAACTCGTCGAAACACGCCTCGACTGGTTATACCCCATTCTTCCTTATGTTTGGAAGACATCCTCGGTTACCTATTGATGTTGCATTTGGCCTTAATCCAGTAAGGTCCAGTGATACCACGACTGCAACTTACATCAAAGATCTTCGAGATCGACTGCAATTTGCGTTTGAGCGGGCCGCTCAAAACACCACCAAGTCAACTGGTACAAACAAGAATAATTACGATAAGAGAGCTCGAGATACTCGCCTTGAACCTGGCGATCGTGTACTGGTGAAGAATCTTAGCGTACGAGGAAAGCAAAAACTGAAGGACCGCTGGGAAAGAGATTGTTATAGAGTGATAAGACGACTCCAAGGTCTTCCCGTGTACGAAGTGAAGTCAGAAACTGATGGAAAACATCGAGTCCTACATCGCAACCTTCTGTTGCCATTCAACTCGATCCCGCATATGGCGTCTGCGGAATTAACCAAAAGTGAGGGTCCTTCACCCGAAACCTCGCACTCCGACCAAGAATTGACCTCCGACGATGATGATGATGATGATGAAGATATGCCGACACCATCCTCTAGATTGTCTCAGCGTGAACCTTGGGTTACTCCACCAGAAGAACCAGCTCCACCAGAGGAACCAGCTCCACCAGAAGAACCAGCTCCACCAGAAGAACCAGTTCCACCGGAAGAACCAGTTCCACCAGAGGATCCAGCTCCACCAGAAGAACCAGCTCCACCAGAAGAACCAGCTCCACCGGAAGAACCAGTTCCACCAGAACAGTCAGATGATCTGTTGGAAGAACAAGGAGTACAGCGACGCTCTACAAGAATTCGCCACCCACCTGATCGCTTGGCATACTTCACCGTGTTAAGTTACAAGATGGCAACTTTATTATCATTGGTCAACGAGACAAATAAATATTATGTTAGTAACCAATTAATAACATTAATAGACTGATTGACAGCTAGGTGTTGTTGTGCGCGCCTGAAAACAGACGAAAGTTGTAAAACGAGTGCTTCCTGTGTATTAAATATAAAATACGGTTTAAGCTGTATAATCTCGGTTTGGATAGCATCCTGCTACACGATGTTGACATATGATCTTCTCCGCTTTCCGACAGAACCTTGTCGTAGCTTGCGAGGTAGCTTGTTTAACTAGCAATTATAGAATACCCGTCCACTTTTGAAACCGTATTTAAAGGCAGAAATACAAACCAGGTGCTCTAAAATTTATTTAAATATAATATAAGGTTTATCTTGTATGTAGTTGTTGATTGTTATCAAATTAAATGGGGTTTTAAAATAAAACGAAGCAAAGGTGGCGGGTGTTCTACTATTCTACAATTTTATAGCGCCCTGGACAAATAAATATTTTCAGTTGATGCACTGGGTAAAAAAGATCAGTTTACTATGAGAATGAATGCCAGTGAGGTCGAAATGTCCGTTATTTATATTTCAAAAGTATTTGGTATACTCCCACAGGTTGACGGCGCATTTATTATTTCTACGTCACACATTGCATAAATTAAGTGGTCGCATCAAGTTGGGGCATTCATCTCCCAACATTCCGCGTTGGGCCACCTAGCTGCTACGAAAAGCTTATGGAGTTTCATCCCTTCTCACTTTTCTTTATATTGCTACCGAAAATCGCGAGACGCCCACGAAGGGGCGGTCCTAACGGCCTTCTGAATTTAAATGTGACAAGCGCGCTATACGCTAACGAAGGGGGCGGGGCAACCACAGTCAACAGTCTTCCGAGTTAATGTAAACACTGATTCGATGCCTTTCTGGTCTGGTTGCCTGTAATTTGTCCTGTTTGTCAACAAAATTAACAAGTAAGATCATTTTAATAGCGATTTAATACAATTATTGTGTAAAAATACCAAATAAACCCGATTTACTGTTAAACTCGCTTCACTAATAGACGTTACGACTCCCTGTGGTATCCTTATCCACTGCGCTTTAGCACTACGCTTTAGCTTCAGTATCCTTATCCACTACGCTTTAGCACTACGCTTTTAGGGTTTAACTACCCGTTCGGTAGTTAACTTTAAATAGTATCCAGTTAAACCGGTTGTATAAAAGTGTAGTTAGCGTTAGCTGTAGTTAAAACATAGTTAAAGTTAACGATGGTCTCGGAGTATCGTTAACTTTGTAAAATCTAGTAAAAAATGGTGGCTTTGTTTATAGATATTTAATTTTTACTGCGAACAACTAAATAAACAGTTTAAAGGAACCGCTTACAAAGAGTTCTCAACCGGCATGTTAATAACTCGGTAAGAGATACATGTACAGGTTTGGCAGAGATTCGCTAATACGACCGAACCTTATAAACTGGCTAAAGCTAACAATTTCTGCCGAAAAACAAGTCTTTAGTTGCTGGCTTTGCTTTTATGCATCGGGAAGTTTTGTCCAACTGGTAGGCGATACGTTTGCGAATATATATTCTGAATATGTCAACAAAAGCAAATATGTTCAAAATTATATGAAGCTCTCCCTTTGTTTGTCACTTCACTCCATGAAGTTAACTCTAATACGAAAACATTCAAAATAAAAAATACGTAACGGCAAACTTTTCCCACATTTCACTTTTTAACGATCGAAACTTAAAATATTAAAGCAGTTACTTAAATCACAAAAGAACGTATGACAATAAAATGACACATCAACAAACGACATGTTTTCACAGCAAAGTTTACCCGGCTTCTCAGTTTGTTCAACGGCCGAAAAAAACCAACGTAATAAAATTAATAACTTGAAAACCATACGTCCTAATCGCTTGAAAATAACGCTGTTGATACAAATTGATGAGACAAAATGGCAGGCAAACTTTCATGCAAACTTGCAGGAAATTTACCGAGAAAACCTAAATAGTTTATGCCGTGTCCTTCGGGTATAAAGAGCTTACAAATACGATACGGAAAACGGAAATATGAAAAAGATAATACCTGTAAAAATACAAACTGGGGATGAAAGACACACAGGATTCACACATCACAATCCTGTACATTCGTAAACAGTGATAGTTGTTTTTCCATTCAAAATTGTTTTAATTTCATTTTGGATTGAGTCCAATATATCCCCAAATATTTCAGTGTGAACAAATATTATAAACATGGAATTACTTTTGGGCTTGTGAGCGTTTCCAGTGAGCACAAATATAGAATTAACGAAACACCAAAACTTCTATCATCAATTTTATTATCCAAAATCCACGTCCAAACTATTTTGTGAACGGCATTCTCAAGAATCGAACAATGTGCTCTCCATTTGTTGGCCATTTTTGCAATAACGAGCCCACATAATCAATAAATCTCAAAACAGCTTTCAAGAAATATGACATCATACACTCGTTAATGTATGTTAATCTATGTTAATTTATGTTAACTATCCATTGCGCAGTTAACTGGGTGGTTAGTTAACTACCCGACCAACTACGTTTTATACAACGTAAGTTAACCACCTAGTTAACTAACCATAGTTAAAAAAGTAAACTAGGTGGTTAACGCTAACTATAGTTGAAGTTAACTAACTTTTTATACAACGGGCCCCTGGTGTTTTAACAATAAATAGGTATCCGCAATAACCTCTCGCCGGCATATTCTATCATCATATGAGCCCCTAGTCCAAATTTATTATATCATTAAAATGTAAAACCACTCTAAATTTACTTAAATAATATAATATATATATATATGCAGATATCGTAAATCTCAATGCAAACCCCCGCCTCCTAAACCGCGGCCTAGAGTGTCATGCTAGCCTTCGTGAAAACCTGTTTATCCACTTAGAAAATAATCGGCAATTCTAAGGTCGCTTCGTCGTTGATTTCTGGCTTTCCCTTTCTCTTCTTTCCACATGACTGGTGGTCTTAGAAGGGTATCTATTCTTATAAAATTCAGGCATAAGCTCCCTGATTCTATTTTACTTCATGAAGTGTTTACGTTTCTAAATATAAATCGTCGCTTGACTTGACAACTTTGCGTTTCTGTTCCTGGAATTTGAACGACTAACTGTTGTGATCAATGACTTATGGATTTACAACAATTTCACAATATTTGAATAGGTTTATTTGCTTTTATTTGGCATATCACATCCTCATAAATGAATTGCAGTACGGTGTTTACAATATGGAGCTACTGGCAAGCTCGGGCCGTGCGCTCAGGAACGCTTCTGTCCCCTTCTGTGCCAGCATACTCATATTATGTGCTCATACTAGTGTACTCGACTTTTCCTTTTGTCTTTTCTAATTAGTTCCACGTGATATATCACAGAACAAAGGAAAATATTATTTTCCACCTAGTAGAGATTCGACGTAAGGGGCGGTTTTCCACTAGGCGAATATTTTCGGGTGAAGCAAATTTCTATATTCAAAATATTTCTGATTAGTTCCAGCTGAGAGTTCATAAGAGGCATTTAAAGTGATTTTAACACGAAAATTAAGTTTGCCTTATTTGAAAGAACACTTAAAATGACAGAGTAACATCTTCTGTAGTTTTCCTTTTCCTTGCTTCGTTATTGAGATATTTCAGTTTGTATTATATGCAAATGACAATGGTGTGGCGTACACGTGCATAATGACTTATCGGAGAAGGTTATATATCTTTGTTATTATCACACAAAATCACTTGAAATTGTACAAGTTCCATGTTTTTGGAAATACTCACGCACATGCATCATTCGAATTAAATTTGCATTAAGTTTTATATTAGCAAAGATAAATAAGTCATTATGCACGTCTACGTCACACCATTGTCATTTGCATATAATACAAACTAAAATATCTCAAGAACGAAGAAAGGAAACGAAAAACCTCGAAAGATGTCCCGCTGTCATTTGAAGTATTCTTTCAAATTAGGCAAACTTAATTATCGTGTCATAGGCACTGAAGAAGTTAACCTGTATAATTATAAAGAATTATTATTATTATTATTATTATTACTTTAATACAAACTTTGAATGGCAGAATTTATAATTTTATTTGTATTATTCATCACCCTTGCTTCACTCACTTTGCAACCTCATCCACGATGGAATAATTGCAAAACATAAGAGTACTGGTACTAAGGATGTAAAAACGTACAGACTATAACTGTGTTTATACTGCAAGTCTATAGGACCAACCTGGCCAGCCGCCACTTTGAGCCTGGTTTACATTTTACTGACTTTAATAGTGTAAACATGCACCATACTGGCTGTCTATATAGTGCCTATAACAATCAGTGTTTACGCTCATCTGATATAACGTATTTTAAACCTGTTAATCAGTTACAAAGATAGTTTTGCAAACATGTCCACGTATGTTATTCAGGGTTTTATTTGATGTATAGCATGATTTTCTAGAGTTTGTAGTTCAAAAGATATCGTCGTCTGAAATATCTAAAATATTTACTCGGTTTATTCAAGCTGTTAGCTGTCAGTTACAAAAATATTTTTGTAGCTATGTCAGAGGCTGTTAATCAAGCTTTCATTAGATATGTAGAATGAGTTCTTAGAGTTAGTACTTCAAAAGATATTGTGGTCGGAACATTTCACTTTTGGCATGGCGTCATGGCGACTAAAAACAAAACCAAAACGTGAGCCTGTCAATCAGACATCACGAAATCACTCTTTGAAGGGCTTTCGCTCGAAATTGAATAGTCCTTACACACGATATACCAATAAATTATGCGCTTTATTATAATATTGCAGAGTAACAAATGTTAATACAAATTTTGAATGGCAGATTTTATATTTTTATTTAAATTAACCATCACCATTGTTTCACTTTGTCACTTTGCAACCTCATCCACAATGGAATTATAATTGCAATACTTGATAATTAGCCTATATAGTGAGTACCAGTACTGGTGGTAAGGATGTAAAAAAGCACAGATTATAGCTGTATTTACACTGCAAGTCTACAGGACTAACCAGGACCAACCTGGCTGGATGCCACCTTGGGCCTGGCTTACATTTTACTGACTTTAATAGTCTAAACATGCACCACACTGGTTATAACAACCAGTGTTTATACGCTCATCTGATGGCATGCTGGTCTGGCCAATGGCTAAGTGTGTTTGTGTAAACACCTTTGTCCTGTATTAGGCCTAGACAATGCCAGTCCTAGGCTTGCAATGTATATATTTCACAGCTTTTGTAGGATATACCTATACTGTATATAGATACTGTATAATTGGGTAGGTTAACACTCACTGTGCCAGGGGAACACATTAGGGATTAAACAACTGGTATCATCTCACTGACAACAAGCAGCTGAAGGGAATTTCATCTTGAATTAATGATATATTGATGAAATAATTAGATTAAGCAATGTTCTTTGTTGCATATTATGGACTTTTGTCATTTCATCTTTTGGAAATGTGTTACCAGTACTTAAATACCAATGAAATACCGGTACATGTATGCATAATTATATAATATAATAAGATTATATATTAATAAAAGCAACAGAAGTCTTCTAACAGAATAAAAGGTTTATCGAGATTATCAATATATAGTCAGAGTACAACACTCATTGCAAAACTCAAAAATTAGCTAATATAGAGTATACTGGTGTCTTGTAGTAAGGATGTAAAAAGTTACAGACTTTAGCTGTGTTTACATATATTGCAAGTCTATAGGACCAACCTGGCCAGCCACGACCTGGGCCTGGCTTACATTTTATTGGCTTTAATAGTATAAACATACACCATACTGGCATATGCCCTTCTGGCCAATGGCTTAGTGTGTCAGCTGTTTAAATTCACCTTTGTCCTGGATAGTAGGCCTGAACAGTGCCAGTCCTAGGTTTTCAATGTATATTTTTACACAGCTTGTGAAGGATAAATACTGTATAATGTATAATTGGGTAGGTTTAACACTCACTGTGTCAGGGGAACATGTTAGGGATTAAACAAGTGGTATCACCTCACTGACAAGAAGCAGCTGAAAGGAATTTCATCCTGAATTAATATATATATATTGGTGAAATAATTAGATTAAGCAATATCGTTCTTTGTTGTACATTTGGGCTTTTGTCAATTTTGAAATTGTGTTACCGGTACTTGAATACCATTGAAATACTGGTACATGCATGTGCATAATTATATAATATTAATAAAAGTTAAGAAACAGAAGTCTTCTAAAAGAATGAAAGGTTTATCAGGCTTATCAATTTGGTCTAGGATAAATTTAGGTATTGAATCTTTTGGTATCTGCTTATACTAACAATTAGACAATAAGGAACATGCAGATTACATTATTACAGTGGGGTACATGTATCTGCTTATACTGATAATTAGGCAATAAGGAACATGCAGATTACATTATTACAGTAGGGACTACATGTATGTACTTTGTACAAGCTTATGCAGTCTCATGAATACAATTGTACTTTGAGTAAAATTATGAGTATGCCACTGTTACTGTAAATATGCATGTTGAAATTTATTATTAAAATCATAACTGACATAATTAACTTTAATTATGTAATATATAATTAGTAAAATTATTATTTAAATTAATAATTATTAAAATTAATTATTAATTTCAATAATCAATGGTTAAACAATTGGTTTCTAACCCTGCCTGCGAGATAATTTAGTGTTGGCAGACTTTCCCACTTGGGTTCTGTTCAGTACACTACCGACAAATTGCACCCAAAAAATAAGCAGTTTGAAAATCTGTTCAGTTTGGCAATATTAAAGCCTCAAACAGTAAGCGGGCGAGGGGTTGTTGCGTACACGTATTTCTGGTTTTAAGATTTGCACATCCTACCAAATGTTTCATTCGAACGTTATTAAGTTTAAGGGTTTTCTTGTTAACAATGGTTACGCTGCTGTTTTCCTCGACCGTTGTCTTAGGGTTTTTTCTTGATAAAATTGTCCACATCTGTTAGTGATATTACTGTCCATAATTGACCGTGTTAGGTTTATATATTTTTGGCTTCCATTTACCGGTGTTCATTCACTGGAAAATCGTACCAAACTTATCAACTTTTTAATTCTTGTTTCCCACAAATCGAGATTCGTCTCATCTTTAAACAGAGCTTACGCTTGTAACTAGAAATACGTGTGCCGCAATAACCGCTCACCCGCCTCCTCTCCGTCCCCTCTACAGTTTATTTTCCCCATCCATGGTCTCCAGGGCCCGCAGACTACCCTAATAATAACCCAAATCCTAACCCTAGCCAACCTTAACCGTTTTCAATTCTGAAAACAGATTTGGAACAAAACGCTCGCTAGCCATTAACTCGGCCTACTCTAGCCTGTGCAGATTAGGGCTCTACTTTGGCATATTGAAGACTATGATGCAACAAGCTAAATAGCTTGAAGAAACATTATTTCTTCCTGAAACCAACATTGATCCAGACATATTTATAATTTTAGTGCATTTATAATTTGTGCATGCTCTCCTCATTTAATTGTTTATGGATATACTGAGTTGGATCATGAAATATTTTGCCCTCATTTGTACAGGCTACGAAATTTTTTTGTACATCAAGTGCAACACACAATAAGAAGTAATATAATAAAAATAATATATAGCGTATAATAAAATATAATAAAAAGCGTATAATAAAAAAGTGTAACACACAATAAGATGAGCACAAGCACACATAAAAAGACAAAGTGTTTGTGTTTTTAGTGAGACAGTTGTATGATGATTTATTAGGCAAAATCTGTGACTGTGCATGGACAATTTAACGATAATAAACACACACTTGTAAATAGTAAATAAATACAAACTCGCACCACGGTTAATGAACACATTTACTTTATTTTGCATGATATTTCCAACAACACAATATGTTCCATGTTTGCTGCAAATGTGTTCATTTTTTCCATGTTTGTTCCATGTTTGTTCCATTTTGTCCCATATTTGTTCCATATTTGTTGCATTTTTGTTCCATGCTTTGTTCCATGATTGTTCTACATTTGTTGCATGTTCGTTTAGTGTCGAGAGAAACGGAAGAGATGACCTTGCGACAGCTTACCAATTTCCTGTTCAGGGTCAAATGCCCACCTATGCGGTGCTCAACTATAATCAAATTCTGAGGAGGGTGATCGCAGTTGGAATTGACTTGTACATTATTAATGAGTCTTTTAATTAATTTTAGCGGTTTAAGCTATAACAAACTGGACGATTTACATGAAGATTTGTTCAAAAACAACAAAAGACTTCTTCAATTGTAAGTATAATTTATATTTTATAATACTTAATGGCCTGTACATTCTTTGAATCTGGCCTGCATATTTTTTATTATTAAATTTAATAAAAGTTTACAAGTCAGGTATTCGGATCCTTGGAATACAATGCCACCTATGTACTGGTTGATGATGGATGGGAAATGGAGGGAGGACGATATTTAAACTTTGGTGGAATATTGACATGCAGATGAACATTAAATGGAATTGAATGAAATGAAATAAAGTTATTGTAATAATTTTGTTTGAAATGATTTCGGTGTGATGTGAAATTCGAAAGCGGTGATTAGGATTCATCTGTGTTTGAGATTAAGATTGGTATAACTATGGTTAGGGTTGGAATAAAAATTGAATGAAATTAAATAAATTTGTTATAATTATTTTTATTTTGTGTTAAAGTGAATACGCCAAACGAATACGCCAAAATCTACCTTATCATTCTCGTATTATTCTCATATGTTCTATGAGTCATTAATATATCCTTACCTTCTATACTGTTGTACTGCCTGGGGCAATGCTTCTAATGAGAGACTCAACGATCTTTTGAAATTACAAAAAAGGTCAGCTCGCATTATACTGCAAGCAACTACTTACAACCCTTCAGTTAAGTTATTTATAAAACTTGAATGGATTTCAATACCAAACTTAATAAAAATGAGAAAACTCATTTTGGTGTTCAGTCTTTTAAAGAACAAAGCTCCAGCTAATTTGTATAATCTTTTCCAATTCGTTAATGAAGCGCATAGTGTATGCACAAGATCTTCACTAACAGATCCGAAAGTTCCGAAAGTATTAAGCGAATTTGGAATAACAAAAATCGCATATACTGTTGTGGAGCTATGTTGTTTAATTCTCTGCCAAATTATTTAAAAGACATTGATAATATGACTATTTCTAATTTCAAAAAAGCTCTAAAAAATGTTTTTCTTGAATAAAACAAAAATGCAAACCATTTAGAAGAGTTTTCTTGTACAAAATGTAAATATCAACTAACCTGTAACTGTAGTCAATAATCCTATTTTATGTATTTTTAATTAATATTACTATTTTCTTTCAGTGAAGGCCATCAGGCAGAATACTATTGTAATAGATGTATTTACCTTCTTTAAATAAAGTTTATTAGATTAGATTAGATAGCGCATATAATTAACAAAGTACGTAGACCTTAAAAATGCATTTGTTGAAATTGATCATAACCTCATATCCGAAGTTCTTCGTTACCATCACGTTCCTGATCACATCAATAATGTTATCCAAAGTCTCTGCACTGATTTCCAAACTTCAATAATAACCGAAGTGTTTAACACACCTTTCATTGGAATTGGCCGTGGTGTCCTTCAAGGTGACTGTCTCAGGCCCCTCCTCTTTAATATGGCATTTTATACATTTATCCAACACATTAAATCAGATTGGCTTCTGGAAATTAAACGAAAATGGTATCCCATTTAATCCAATCCACTGGTTTCAATTTGCGGATGATGCTGCCGTTATTAGCGGCCAGAAACAAGAAAACCAAATGCTTCTCAACCGATTTACAATTTAGTGCCAGTGGGCTAATATTATCCGAGTTGACAAATGCTCGACAATTGGCGTAAAAAAAGACTCAACAAAATCTGTCCAGTATCTACCTAAGTTATTCGCCAATAACGTGCTTGTTCCACGAGTAGAAAACGGCAAATCCTTCCGTTATTTCGGTCGCTATTTTGATTTCAATATGTCAGACCAAGATCACAAATCAGAATCATACGACATGATTAATAACATAATTAACGAAATTGACGAACTCCCACTACATCCAAAAAACAAATTATATTGTGCGATCGCTATCTTCTTTCAAATATATCCTGGCACTTCACCATTTCTGATATACCAAAAATTTGGGTCTGCGAACAACTAGACAGTATCATGTCAAAATATATTCGAAAATGGCTAGAACTTCGCATTTCTGCAACTCTTAGCAACGTTCTGCTTCCTCACAATAAATTAGGTTTAAACATAATTCTCCCCTCAACCAAATTTCTCCAGTGTCAAACCGTCTCCCGATCTGCTTTAAAGTCTTCGCCAAACGAAGAGATCAGACGTCTATGGTCGGTCACAAGCAGTCACAAAAATGTACAATACGATATGTACAAAAACACAAAAGATGTCCTGAATGCAGTCAGAAAAGAAGATTCAAGATCACCTCATTTCACAAGGTTCCTTCTTTTCAATCATCGTTTAACATTCTACATCCACGTTCAACTCCATACGATCCTCTGTTCAAAGCAAACTTCCTAAAAATATCTTTAACTTTACCATCCAGTACATCAACAACACACTTCCGACACGCAAACACTTGTCGAAATGGGGAATATCAACAACATCTGATTGCTCTTTCTGCTCAGCTCCTGAGACTTTGCTTTATGTTGTTGCTGGATGAAAAACATATCTGAATGAGAGCCGCTGTACTTATTTTAAATTTCATCGCATCCACATTTAAATCTGTACAACATTCTGAGCTTTACGCTGACCCTAGCTTTATCAGTCCATCTGTACTTACTGGAGATCAATTTCGTCCTGACCTTCTCTTAGCAATTGAAAACAAAATTATTTACATTCTCGAACTTACTGTCGGATTTGAGTCTAATCTTCAGATCAACGCTACCCGTAAGAAACGCAAGTACCTCAATTTAATTAACGATCAGTGCAAAGTTTATCAATTTATGAATCAGTACACTTGGAGTTTAAGGACAGTCGGATCACTAGATTTTGTTGAAATGTTAAAAGAGCTTGAATATGATGCACGTTGTAGGAAGTATATTTTAAAGAAAATAATGAACATGTGCATGAGGAGCACGTACTATATTTTCTGTAAACGCGACAAAGAATGTAATAACCCAGTTTACTCGACTGGTTAACATTCCGTTAATCTTAGTTCAACTTTAGTATGCTGAAGTACACCATGAATGCCCTTATTTCGCTCAAATTTTGGTGAAAACCTGTTTGCTCATTACGCATTCTAAATGGCCTTCGACCTGAACCTCCTGTTTGTTGTTCTACTTGGAAATCTCTTAGCCGAATTTAGAAATTGTCTTGCTATACTAGCGAAGGCAGCTGGTATAGTGAGAAAAGCCATGTTGGATCAAAAGTTGTCATTTGAGTGCTCGTTCAAAGAAAACTCATTGATTAAAATGATTCTGCATGGGCCAAATATCCAAAGTCAGGAAGAAAACAAGGAAACTCAGGCTGCACTCAGTATCTCCCATTTGCTACAGTTTAACAGTTATGTTGGTAACCGTAGCAAAAGCTCTGGTTATAAACGCCATTGTAAATGTCGTGAAACACCCCTTCCTCTATACCTTGGACTTTCCGTCCACGCCAAGACTGATCGCAAGCGAGAACTTGTCAACATTATGTTTAAGCTGGGTTTGTCTGTTTCGTATACAGACAAAGTTTCGTACAGAGTTCTTGGTATTTCTACCGACATCGGGAATACTATTTGCCGCAAATTTTAAGAGGTAAATCTGGTATGTCCTGCCAAATTGCGGAAAGGTATATTCACAACTTCCGCCGTAGACAACATCGACCACAATCCCAGCTATAATACTGCTGAAGGTTCGTTTCATGGGACAGGGATATCTTTATTCCAGAACATTTCCACGGAAAACCCTAGAATACAACGCGAAGAAATAAATCTGCAGCACGTCGAAAGATCTACTACGAAAAACGTTTGTGCGTTGCCTGAGTGGTATTCAGATGTACCTCCTTGTATTCTGAGAAATAAGAAGGCTCATCTAACAAGCAACAACGCTTCGTTAGGAGTTGATAATCACCATTTGTCCGGTGCTCTAAAAGAGGAAGTCGAATGGCTAGAGGAAGTAAGTCAATTTATTCAGGAAGAATCTTTTCCAGACGGTCGAATGGTATCGTGGGCTGCAATTTTAAGCAGTCGAATTTTAAGCCAGCCATTTCATCGTTACTCCCCTTATTTGCAGATGAAGCAAAGTCGGTTGCCATAATTCGCCACCGTATGGATATCATCAACAAAGCAACAGAGCATTATTTTAAACCCTGGACAGATTCCAGTCATATCCCTTGACCAACCATTGTTCTGTGTGGCGAAGCAAACACAATGGAACTGGCCAGTGAAGAGAAGAATCTACTCTCTATGTGGAGAGTAGAATTTTTTCGTCCTACTTGGTGACATGCACACTGAAATGGTAGCTCTGAAAATGCTAAGAGATTGGCTAGAGGATAGTGGTTGGACGAGTGCAATGACAGAAGCAAATATTACAACGGCGGGAGTGGCAGATTCGTTTGTTAAAGCTTCGAATGTTAAGCGTGCAAGGCATGCCCATCAGGTAACTGCAAGCGCTTTACACATCTTACTTAGTGAAGCACACGCTCAGCATCGCGAAGAAACGGACACGCAAGATACTCCATCGTTCGACGACTTGTGTGAAGAAAGAATATCCAATTCACCACAGTTCCAATTCTGGCATATAACATTACAACTGGAACTACTCTATCTTGTTTTCGTGCGATCTATTCGAGAGTCAAATTTCAAATTACACATCGAGGCAATTCAGAAATTAGCTTAAGTCAGCTTAATTGGTGCTTTGCGTTGGATCACACCCATTATTCCAGATGGCTTCCAGCTCATTTGCAAGATATGCTGTCACTCGAAGAGAAACATCCAGATATAGCCGAGCAGTTTATGAACAATGGATTCACATAAAAAAACATCAAGAAGATTCTCCGCAATGGCAGTTGATCAAACACACGAACAGAATAATGCTTTGGTGAAAGGAGAGAAGGAGCAGTCGGCCTTATGGAGAATCGCTGGACGATTTCTGGGCCAGAAGTTGCAAGGATTATTCACGAGTTCGAATAAGATATGATTTCCCCTGACATAATGACAGACCAAATAAAACATCATGAAGAGAAACGTGCCGTTCAGACTCAATTTACCAAAGATGTCGAAGCATTAGCAGCTGATATGGAAGAGATGGGGAATCCTTTTTGGAGGAATGTGCGGATCTGCTTGTTTTTTACTCCAGGGACATAGCAGATGCTTCCGTCGTGGAAATGGTGCGCAATATTGAAGCTATTGATGATGAGCAACTGCAGACGTACTTCAATCAACGTTTGATAGAGAAAAAGCAAAGTATATATGAGCCAATAGCGAAGAATAAGTTTCGCTTATTTGCTAGTACACCTCGAAAAGTTATATCGAAGGAGAAACAACAGATATCTTCGCTAAAGAGTGCACTTTTTCAAGATTATTCATTGCTTGTTAAACAAGGAACGGTGATTTAGATGCGTTCTTCAAATATGAAAACCACACTGTTATTTTCAGGGAGTTATTTTAACTCCAAAATTCGGGTCCAAAAAAAAGGTTCAAAATAATCCGTTTTGTGGAGTTAAATTAACTCCCGTTTTTGGAGTTAAAAACCAACCCGTGTTTCGGAGTTAAAAATTAACTCGTGTCCCTGGGGGTCTGGAGATTAATTTTCACTTTTGGAAGACCAACGTGTGATTTGTACGCGACCGCTCGGGCTTGCTTAACTTAAACTTAACTTAATCCCCTGAGGGCGAGGGTGATAATATCGACCGGCGTTTAGTCCCTTATCACGCGAGATCCAAGCGAATCCTAATCTCGGATCGGATTTATAGGTATATATATATTTATAATATAGCCATCCACTGTATATGAGCTGTTCTGCAATCTGATTGGTTTAGCTACTCACCGTATATCAGCTCATATACGGTGAGTAAATGAAAGCAATAAAAATACAAAATGGTTGACCAAATGGTTGACCGTTTTGCTCAGCTTGAACAAGAAATAAAAACCCTTCTTGAGAATGCAATACCACTGATAATACCAAAAAACAACAAGATATGGAATGAAAATATTTAATGATAAGTAAAGCAAACTAAAAATTAGCCTTTTCCAAAATAAGGGGTGGTTTTGAAATTAAATTTGACATGAAACGACTGAAAACGAGTGTAAAGTTTTAAAAGAGAAGAGAGAAAGGTAGAAATTAAATTAATTACATTAAATTTTGAATTTGTTTACCTCTTCCAATTTTTCTGGCGGTTTGTACATCACAGGGATGACAAAAGTAGAGATAAACACTTGCTTTAGCAAGTTGTTTCATACATCTGCTAGGCAAGTTGACGGCTCGTATTTACAATAAAAAAGTTGACAAATTCTTGAGAAATCCTCCCAACAACAAGCCATTTTCCATCATTGACGACCCTACTTTTACCGAAGCAAATTCAGTGTTAGATGCGTTCGTGAAAGACCTTAGGAAAACTGGGAAAATCGCCGGTTTGGTCCACAAAAAGCCAATAATCCAGAGGCAAATTAAGTTGTTGTTTGACAGTGGCGAATTATGTCAAGCCGACAGCACTGATCCATCACAATTGCTTCGTACCGTTTGGTTTTACCTTGGCCTTTACTTGGGACGACGAGGGAGAGAAAACCAGAGGAAACTTAAGCCAAATACGATGATTATGATGGTTTTAAGATCAACAGAGCAGACGGCAAGTTATATTTCGAGTTGAACCGGGAGGTCGCAGGTTCAATCCCGTCAACAAAAAAACACTAAGGCGGTTTAGCCGACGAAGACGAGTCCGACTGGAAAATCTTTGCCCAGCCAGGTTAAGTTTCACAAAGCTTGTACTTTTTGTCCACAAAGCTTGTACTTTTTGTCATAAATACGAATGTACATAAATATAATTTGCACTACGCATGACGGAAGTAGCAGGACGGAAGCGCCATGGCGGAAACGTCATTTGTTTATGTCATTTGTATTTAATTATTGTGGAATTGTTAATAAATTTGTGGCTTATTATATAGTGGATGTCTATATTATAAAACAATTATACCATTCGCTCTCGTCGTATATGGCTGATAGCCGACTCGGCGCTGCGCGCCTCGTCGGCTATCAGCTCATATACGACTCGAGCTCATGGTATAATTGTTAATTATATATATATATATATATATATATATATATATATATATATATATATATATATATATATATATATATATATATATATATATATATATATATATATATATATATATATATATATATATATATATATATATATATATATGATCAACCGTCCTCATGCGCTGCATCGGAAATTTGGCCCTGAATTATCAGCTGATTTCAAGCCGAAACCGTAGTGTTGAAGGACAAGATAATCAAAGACAGACACAAGTAAAAGGTAAAAGGACTATTATAATTATGTATATTGTGATTGTCAGCGACTCACCGGTCTGTGTTGAGCAATTAATTTGCCTTTTCTGCATAGGATTAGGGTTAGGTTTAGGATTTTGGTGATATTTACTTGCATTTCGTTGAATTTTAAGAGACTATAGCGTCGTACGGCTACCGTACGAATAGCCATTACCTTCAGTTCAGTGCTTCACTTTGACTTGACTCGCTAATAAACACGTGCTGCGAGTTTATTAAACGGCTTCAAACACGACCCATTTGATAAGTTCATTGGCGTAGTAATTTTGAAAATCGATGTTGTCTAAGCCGAGAAAATCAAAGATAAAGTTTATGTAAATCAGGACGAATCTTTATCACATTTAAAACCACGATACGGTCGTGATTTTCTTTTGTCTTTTCCTCATGAATTATTAATGAGTGTTTGAATGTAATTTAAATAATTGTACACTTTATTGTGTATTTGCTCCAAGCTCCGAAATCTAATAGACACATTTTGAAATACTTAACAGAGAGATTTGGGAAAATTTGAAGGTGTGTAATGTTTTGAATTTTCAAAACATATATATGTATAATATATTGACAGTTGGCAGTGTGTTTATTATTTGATTAAAATTATAAATACTATCTGCTTGATAATTGGCCTATATATACAGTAGTTTAGGGTGAAAAAACATGCATACTATTGCTGTGTTTATATGACCTGGGCCTGGCCTACAATTTTGTAGCAATAAACAAGTATTACTATGTATACTTGTCAGTGTTAATAATGTCGGGGGGAAACAGACGATACAGTACATGGATGATTGTCAAGCAAGCTCATATCCTCAGAAAAATTATTCTGTGTCCCGGACAGGGATAACTTTCTGATTTCCAGTGAGATGCTCTGACCATTGAGCTACCAAGACTCAGATGGTGAGTGAACGTTACATTGATGTGCTGATTCTATTGATATAACAGCAGTGTATATATTAACACACCCAATCATTAGTCATTACTGAAATATATAGTAACTGCTGTGCATAGGCAGTACATATATCATTAGAACCAGTGCATCATTGTAACCTCTCTCCATCTGAATCTCGATGGCTCAATGGTTAGAGGCCGTCACTGGCAATAAGAAGGTTATATTTTTTTCAACCAGGAATATTGTGTTTCTGACGATATCATCTTGACGTCCATGTTTTGTATACTGGTATGTATTCCATATATAAGCTGTGTTTACAGTACTCCATCCATTATGGAACATGTTAGACCTACAGTACACTTAGCTGGCCTAGTGGGTCACAACTTATTCTGTCAATGTAAAATACAGCTTATTATTATAAGTTCACATTGGGTATGTTGACAGCTACTATGTGTGTTAGCTAGATCATTGTCGACAAGCAGACTAGGCATGGCATTCTGAATATAGGTTATAATATATATGTGCACGGTGATATATTAATGTAGATACTATAGTACACAATGCCATATATATATTATATGCTTTGTTACATGGCAAATATGGTATCTGCAATCTGCATTAGGTATTATTATTATTAGTATTATTGTTAAATGTTAATGCATTATTATTAGTAGTATTATTATTAATAATAATAATAATACAATAATATTTATACAGGATAGCCCCTTCAATGCTAACACTGGTATCAATATATGGGGTCTTGTTTTCTAACAAATTACAGTTGTTACAAATGTACAGTACAATGTTACAAAAACTAATTTTAACTCAAAAGTTGTATATCCTTCACATATTGTCAATTAAGGCAATAGATAATGGTGCTATAACATGTATGAACAGATTAATTGAAACATGGAAAATAGCTCTTTACTGGTAGATATGATGTTAAAATGCCATGGAATTTCCTAACTATAGCATTACACAATGTAACTTGCTTCTAATACAAGAGGTACAAAACTTGGGATTTCTATTAACCAATCAGTTTCCCTGACATGCATTATGCCTAGAGACCTCTGATTATGACCATCAATATTTAGTTATCCATATTGCTGCCAGCTCCACATCACAGTAGTCCAATGTGGGCAGAATTATCAACTTACTGTAATGTAATTTGAATGGACCCCTATACATTTGCACTATATATGCATGCCATCCGTAGACATTTGAACGAATTTGATTTTTTTAAAGGACACTCATTGTATGATAGAGATGCACTTTCTTCCTTCAACAGCCTTTGGTGTCTATATACAAAATACTGCATTGATTATTTCGTGAGTCATCAATATTGTGATAAAAGTAATTTCTTTCTTAGTGATTGATGGTAGAAACAGCAGTAGACCCCCCACTATTCTGTTGCTGCACTCAAAAATTTAAAAATGCCAAAATGGCCGGGTCTTGCAAGAGGCTCGGCCATATCGCCACGTCAATCACTTGTGATTGGTGTATTCTGCAGACCAATGAAATGTTGCAACCATTATGCATATTGCGTACCTACCAGTAACACGAAGTACCCGTTCATCTCAACACTTTCCCCAATTCCACTGGCTAAAAGCATTTATTATACATTCAAAATTCATTCTCGTTTCCTATTGGTCAATTCCAGTGAATTCTTAATCTCTGGCAGGTGCGACCTCATTTCTGTTGAATACTGTGAATTATTGCACGGAGGTGTCCAAAACAAAAATTATTTAACACTGATGACGTCACTAGGACCAAACGTGCAAAAATTACAAATTAAAAAACGCCTGTAGTAGATTTGTTTGTATATTTTTATAGTAAGACTATCTTGAACAATGTACAATAAAACAATTATTGGATTCGGCTTATGCATGATATTTAAGAGTTATCCAGACCTCGGTCAAAGTTATCTGCTTTGGCAGGTAACATTGACCTCGGTCTGGATAATTCTTGATATCATGATGCTCAACCTCATCCAATAATTGTATATTATGCTGTACTGTTACTACCATACAATAACATACTTGCAATTAAGGGATCATTCATACATCTCATGGAAATTTATGGGAGGGGTACACATGTCAGTCCTGGGGCCCGAGTTTTGCTCTTGTGTGAGACAAGTGCTGTAATTTCTTTCTTAGTGATTTATGGTAGAAACAGCAGTAAACTTCCCCACTATTCTGTTCAGTGCAGGTGCCAGGTACTGCACCCAAAAACTTAAAAAGTTTACGCTATTTAGTTTGATGTCCTATGGAAGAATTAAATTCAAGCAACACAAAGCTCTCAGAGATATTGTCCACTGCAAATTTATTCAGTTTTGCAAATAAATGGGCTAATACCTGTACCTAATTCAAGTAAAAGAACTACAGTACTGTATTACAGTAGTAAATTAGCAACTACGCTATAAAAGTTTCAAACAGTATAAGCGGGCGAGGGGTGTTGCGTATAACGTATTTCTAGTTAACCTAGGTTCCGCGACTAATCATCTGCGCCACCCGATCACTCTATAACTTATAGTAATATTTATCGTATATAATGAATTATTAAAAGCACTTACGAATCTTATTTTCGTTTCAAATTTTTGACCTACTTTAATAACTTGTATAAATTTTAAACAATCTATTAAATTTCGAAGATTTTGTTGAGCATGCAGACTGCAGTATTACAAGTTAAGAACAGAACAAAACTTTTCTCAACTAGACATAAAATATATGTTTAATAACTGGACAGTACTCGACGATTCACAAAGAAAGTAAAAAAGCCAATAAGTACGGCATTCAGACTTAAAAGCGGCGGTTGTAGTCGACAGCACCATGAACGTAAACCTTAGGCCAAACATTCTTGTTGACAGGAAGACAGGTTTCTTCAAAAACAAATGGGTTCTTGAAGCATAGTCCTTGTCCCTGATCGCCGACAAAGTCTTCGAACCGAAGGACACTTCAAATCCAACTACAGTTACAGTAGTCTACAGATAACCTGAATATCTTTCCGTGTTTATTGGCTTTTCCCTGTCGCTGCATCGTATGTCCGAGTTGATATAATGTAAGAAACTATAGCATTTTTACTCGTCTGGGACTATTTTTTAACAAATCTTCTCTATTTTTTAACAAATCTACAACGATATCCCAAAAGGGAGTATATATTTTTAAGTGTTATTTGCAAGGAGTTAAAATAAATAATAACTCCACTATTGGGAGTTATTTTAACTCCCAATAGTGGAGTTATTTTTTAACTCCACCTAAATGGGGTAACAGGAGAGTTATTTTAATTATTTGCGTCTGCCGAACAGCAAATCAGACCTACTGTAGTGTATAGAAGGTGATATTCTTCCATACATAGAATCTCCTCAGACGACAGAAGTCGCTATTATTGACGGTGCAGCTGCGATTCAAATGTTAAAACCAGCACCCACGTTGAAAACCTTCCAAGATTATGCTGAAAACGTGTTTACACCATACATTAAACAACAGTTACAGCACATCAAACGAGTGGATATAATTTTAATTATAATTATATTATTATATATATTTAATTTAATTATAGGATTAAAACCTGTGGAACAGCGAAACACGTGTCTGTAGATATTGTACTCTATATATATATATATATATATATATATATATATATATATATATATATATATATATATATATATATATATATTATATATATATATATATATATATATATATATATATATATATATATATATATATATATATATATATATATATATATATACTTATTTTTGTGATCTACGAACCGAGTATCTACTCTATTCGCTGTCACATGGTTATACTCTGCATATACCGGCACATCCCAGAATGCTTGCGTTATAATAATAATAATAATAATATTATTATTATTATTATTATTATTATTATTATTACCATCATCATTATTATTATTATTATTATTATTATTATTATTATTATTATTAAACAAAGAATGGACCAATCCTGAACCACTAAATGTTTAATTATAAATTTGTTTCTGTTGTTTTAGAAATATTAATAGTGTATATAATCATATGTGATTCAAGTTAGCCAATTGTAAATTACCTCAAGAAGTGAGATTTGCAATTGTAAATATACAAGAAAAATTTATATTAATAAAATTTCCATTATTATTATTATTATTATTATTATTAGATAAATTGGCCATCAACAGCTACTATTTAATTACGGCCAATACTTCGCAGGTTCTGTTCAGAAGACACAGAATATATACTTTCCAATTTAAATAAATTTATCATACTTACTTGTAATATACTTTTAACACAGTAAATACGGTTATAACTACAAATCACAACAGATAATACACACACCTTTAATAAAAATCGTGCAACCTACATGAAGACCCAATATTAATCATGCAATCTTATCTTAGTGTACTTCGGGAGTTGTTTATATAATATCAAAGTATTCTACATTACTTGCTGTGTATAGTTAATAGCTAGTTTGTTGTTTAAACTAAAGGAAAGCAAATACAGCTTCGCAATCTCCCATTGTCTCATCCTTTTCCAAACCTGGTTATAGATAGAGTATTTTTGTTTGTTGAACCTGCTGCTATTTATTTTTCACTTTAGGGAACTTGGTCATAACAAACTCAAAAAGCTTCCTAGAGGCTTATTCATGAGCCTCTCAAGACTTAAAAAACTGTGAGTCCCTTACTATACTGAACATTTTAAAACTCTCTAGAAGGAGAATAAGGCATTGTGGTGAAGATCCAAAATATAGTTTTTCAGTCACAAAAAATGTTAGTGTCGCTCCCTGGTGTTTAGCGCAAATTCTAAGAGGATAGATGAACATACTATCAACTAAAGCGCATTTTGATGCTCGATCATTGCGTGCTTTGCTGCAGAACGAATGGTTGATTTACCACATATGATGGCAGTGTACCATCATCATTTCCTCGCGAAGTATATGGGCCAGACACGGACAGAACAAGTTATCATGTTTGCATTACACTCGTATAAAATTCCATGGGTGCCCTCATGCACTTTGAGCGAGGGTGAACGTTTGTAAACAATTTCACTAAGAAAAATAGTTTCTGTTATTTATTGCTCGGCGTTCACTGTCATCACACCTTGATGTATTTTACGTGGGTTACTCATGTACCGCATTTCCCGTAAAAGTCTACTGCAACCCCGAATTCTGTGTTTTAAACGTTATCTATTAAATTTTAAACGTCAATTATTAATTATTAACGGAGGCTTTGCATCTTCCATTTTACCTTTGAGTTTCAGCCTTATATGAAACAGCTTTTACCTCGGTAAAATCGGTAAAACCGGTAAAACCGGTAAAACCGGTATAGTATAGTGAAATACAGAAGCTTAGTGTGTATTCTGTAAAACTGCGTCACAATCAAACATCAAAGTATTAGTAATTAATGTAATGCAAATGGTAAGCTATACTCACAGTTCTTTCAATATCTTTCTAGATCTATTGCTAACAATGAAATCGAAAAAATTGAGCACGATTCATTCGCTGGACTCAACTCGCTACTAGACTTGTATGTATGCCAAACAAATGCCTTGAGCATTACGATTGTGGTTTGTATGCATGCTATTATTCTGGAACGTATTAGCCGGTACAAAACAAGCAGAAAACTGGTACAGATTACGAACGCAAAAGTTCCTGCAGTCGTTTGGAGCGAAACAATTTTAAGATGACTATACCAGAGAGTGTTTACTGATCGGACGAAAAATTCACACGATTATTTTGACTGGGATAAGATTACCACTAATATCTGTCGAACAATAATGCTGTGTGTAGTTGAGGAGCTGTGTGTAGTTGAGGAGCTGTGTGCAGTTGAGGAGCTGTGTGCAGTTGAGGAGGTAGCTCTGGTTCCAGGAGTTATTGGACATGCAGTTTTTGAGATACTCATCGAGTACTCCCCTAGCAAGAACGGAGATGGCGCTAGTCCAAAGAATGCATGAGTAAATCTCAAGCTTTCAATGTACTTCCTTGGTCTTGAGATCTTTTAACCAATGGAACCGCATCACGTCCCTGTCTTCTTTCCGGATTCTCATTTAAAGAAAGGCTTGTTTCAGATCTTTGGTAATGGCCAAGGGTAGAACCGATTGCGAACGATCACGTTCCACAGGCAATTTTGTAGTAGAGGTTCTACAGTCTACAAACAGTCGTTGAGGGATGGTGACTTTTCATCGGTGTGGGCTATCTATCGTACAAGATTCAGAGTTTAATGCTTTCCGCTGTTTCTCTTATGACCGGCTTGTGTGGGATTCAGTTTGTCTTTCACCTTCTCTACGATTGCTTGCTCAGGTTGATCCTGTATGACGTCCGTCATACCTTTTCAACATGTCGGGTTGTCTCTCGAGTTTCTTGACCAGGTCTTGCAGTTTTCTTAAACTTCCTTGCTCGTTAGTTGCCAGTTTGGAGTGGTTGAATTTCCAGGGAAGATCTGTTTCATACTAACGTTTTGGGTTTCTCACGAGTTGTTCTTAACTTCGGCATTGAACTCTCGCCTGATCTCTGGTTTGGTCATGTCTTCCAATCCTATAGAATATCCAATCTACAGAGGCGCTCGTAATTTGCAGCCGATGTTTGAGTTAAAATCATGTTGGTCAGGTCTATCTCTTCTCCAGGCGATTTTATTGTCCATCAAAAACGTGTAAGCTCCGCGATAGGTTCACCGGGGTTGCCAACTCGGGGTTTCCTTCCGTTTATTTTGACGTATGCGCTTGTACCAAGAATCAGGTGTAGTGCGAGCTCTTTTTTGCTATGGTGTCTTTCGTGGCAATTTTGGCATCCGGGCTTGCTTCAACAATCCGCGGCTCTGTGTTTCTGGCCTCTGCAGTTGAAATTACTTCACACTTAGGCATTTTTTTCTCTTTAATTTTTCTTCTCCTCAACTAGTACTTTGGGTGATTTCTCTCTGTCCACTTGCACAACGCCTCAATCAATTGCGAAAATGCCCACTCCTGCCAATCGTCATCAGAACAAAGTCTTGTCTTGTTGTCTGTATTTCGTGCATGCGTAGCTGTTTAATTACTTCTTTAAGCTTTTCTATAGTGTCTCTAATGACTTCACGCTATTCGCGAGATTCTCGTATAATTCGTAGGCTTTGGTCAAATTAGATCCATGTATACCATGTATGTATGGTTGGCAAGGAGGTGATGTTGTTGACGTATGCGTTGATATAACCCTGTGTGGTGAACGGAAGCCCGTCGATGATTGATAGAATTTTGGGTTCCAACAGCTGCTTGAGATAGGAAAACTTGGTTACTTTCGGGATATCAGTGCTGTCAATCTTCGTCTCAAACTGGTCCCAAAATCGAAGCCAATCTGTATGTGAGTGCCTTCGAATTTCGTGATAACGAGTTTCAGTAGTTTCGTATTTCCCATCTGCGTGGCTTTTTTGACATTAACTTCGTTTCTGCTATTGAATTTCTTATCGTATTTTATCTTTTTATTCGCCTCTTTAAATTGCATTTCTTCTTTGAAGCGTTGTTTTCGTATTTGAGTTGCTAACTTTTCCTCTTCTTTTTAATTTGCTTTCACGCATCTCAACTTGCTTGGCTTGTTTGATAGCTCCGTTCAATCCGTTTATCGTTTCTTCTATACAAAGCATATCTGCTTCAATCATCTGGTTACACTTGCGTATCTCGTCCGGTTCTTCGCTCTTCTGGACCTCATGTGTTCGGTTAGTTTGACTTTAAGTGCGTCAGGACATTCTTCTATACTTTGACTTGCAAGACGTTGCGCAGCCTTTCCATCGAAGGTAGATTGTTTTCCTTTTCCGTATTTTGCGTGTCGTCTTGTGTAAAGCAATAGCTTTATCTTGGTTTCGAGTGTCTTCGATATTCCTTCGAACGTCTCCATCATTCTTTTGTTTCTCTGCTTGTGACCGCTGTTCTCGATCCCATCGGAGGTGGTCTGCGAAAATGTAGACGCACGAAGGAGTTTGTTTATCTCTTAGTTTATTCCTTTATCACGTTCACAGACTAACACAGTCTAACCGACTGTGCAGCCTCTCGCTCGACGCGCTCTCTTTCGCTCTCCTTAACACAGCCTTTGATTGACAGATGTGTTTTCAATCTGTCGACCCTTAATTAACGTTGTAAAATTCATTAATAATTCATGAAGAAAATTCAAAAGAAATTAATATTTAATCAGCATCTTTAAATAGTCGATAAAACATTAGCGGTCGATGTTTATGGGCAGTTACGATGGCGAGCCGCTATAACTGCCCATGAGTAGAATATATAATGCATACTTTGTTTGGAAGTTGTAGAAACGGTACAAACAAATTATTTTAACTCCGAAAAAGCTCAATTTGAGCAAGTTAACTTGATGTTTTATTAACTTGATGTTTTATTAATCAGCAAGTTAACTTTGATAAAACATTGATGTTTTATTAATCAATGTTTTATCCTGGGTTAAAGATGCTGATTAAATATTAATTTCTTTTGAATTTTCTTCATGAATTATTAATGAATTTTACAACTCAGGATAAAACATTGATTAATAAAACATCAATGTTTTATCAAAGTTAAGTTGCTCAAATTGAGCTTTTTCGGAGTTAAAATAATTTGTTTGTACCATTTCTACAACTTCCAAACAAAGTATGTATTATATTCTATTCATTTTACAAGTTCGTTAAAACATTCGCGGCCGATGTTTTAACTACTACTTATTAACCATCATAATAAACCTGATTTCCCACAGTTCATATCGCACAAACGGACATAATTTTAATAGATGCTGTAATAGCGTAGCGTCTGGCTGGTATTAGTAGCTCAAAATGCGGACAAACAAACCAAATTTGACTTACAAATTATTGAAAATGAGCTATTTTCTTTTGTTACGGCCGCAAGAATTATGGCTAAATTCTGGAAAACATAGATATTGATTCATCTCGACGAAGTGCTATTTTGATGAGCGGGACCCTCGGAGGTGGAGATTATTTATGATACGTGAGGCTGGATGTGAACTGCTCGCGAACTTGAACGCGACTGTCTTAGCATAATTATATATGCGTGAATCAGCGTTTGCTTGTTTTCGTTTTAAACTACCCTCAGGTGATAAAAGAAGGCAGAGTTCGTTAATAATAGTTAACATTATAGACCACATGATAGAGAGATGTTAAAGAAACCAATATAATTAAGACCCTAATGCGCTGGGTGAAAGCAGATGGGGAAAAAACAAGTAAAATTGCTTGTACATTTTTCGTAATAAAGGTTTATTTTAAGGTGCCAAAATTTGCGTAAATAGTGTTATAAAAATTTAGCGTATATTTTATCCGTGTAGTAATTTGATCAGTACAAAGGTGCACGTATTTTAAGTTAATGCTGCCAATGCTGCAATCTGCAGTTCGTTAGTTTATAATTAATAATAATAATAATGGAAACTTTATTGAAATTCTTCATATATTATATACAATTATAAATCTCACTAATTTAGGTAATTGAACCTTTAAAATGTATCTTTAAATGTTCAGTAATTCCGGATTTTTCCAGTCCTTATTTCTACAACAAAATATATAATATGTTGTTCTGATGGCGATAGACATAATTCTCCTAATACAATAATTTTGGTGTTTGTTATCAAGACCTAGATCGCTCAACATATCTAAAAAGGTATGACATTCGTTTTAGAAAACACCTATAAGGAGCTTATTGACAAATTTGACGGATTTAAAATGTTCCTTTTGCTCTGTAATGAGATCTTTGTATCTTGCTCTTTTGCGATCAAAATAATAATAATAATAATAATAATAATAATTTACACATATTTTACTCGGGGACCATACATATAGCTAAATTAATACAAATAAGCCAGAAATATAAAAGATAAGAAAAAAGTATATACAATTGATATCTAAAATATAACAAGGAATTTAAGCTATAAGATTTAAAATTTATAGTCATTATAAAATGTATTAAAATCATTTACTGATGCTGCTCTCCTCACGTAAGTTGGAAGGTCGTTATAAGTCTTTGGACTGCATAATACTTAAAAGAACGTTTCATACATTCTAGTTTAATTGATAGTAAATGTATTCTATCACTAGACCTAGTAGATCATGAATACTATTGTTCATAGAAAATAATGTCGTAAATAATCAGGAAAATCATCAGCATTTATAAGTGATTTGTTGGGTAGAGAGTCCAAGTGTCATGAGTTGGATCTGACCGTCACAGTACTGATTTTTTATAATGTTTCGTTGACGTTAGTTAATTGTATGTAGTGGTGGGACTGAAATTATTAAGAAAATTAAAATTCATAAATAATAATAACTAATTACATAAATATCAATTGCGAGATTTTATCGGCATGTGTATTTAGGATAATGTATGTTGGAATATGCGAGGTGATGATAGTTAGATAACAATTACAACAGTGCAGCTCAAATCAGTATCTGCAGGCATTTTGTATAATTGCACATGCACAATTTTGAAGTTGATCAACCTCTTAGCGTTTTCGATTTTTGCTTTTAAAGATCGGTTAATAAAGAGTTTTCTTTTCAAATTTGTATTTCATTGTTTTACCAACGCCATGCGCTGTGTAGGTCTTTTTCTTCCACAATATATGGGCACGACTGCAAGATAATTACACGCATTTTACATATTTTTGTATCGATCATGTTGTTATAGCGATATCACAAAGAGGTCTGCAGGAACCAAGTTTTAGGAAGTGATTAGACAAATTACTGGCATAAGCATTGGTTAAATGGATATAACATGAGTATCAGACCTTTATTTTCTCTCCACGCACCACCTGTGCCGCACCAGGTGTACAAGCCGAAGGTACGAACAATAAATGCCTGATAATTCGGTTAGGATGAATACTAGTGTAGCCAATAATTTACTTCCGGTTATTTTATACTTTGTGATCTCAAACTTATTAATAATTCATGAACCAAAAACAAAGGAAATCAGTACCGAGACGGACAACTGGATACCTCTGGTCTTAATTAGTATAGGATTTTGACAATTTCCACCTCAAATTTCTCTTAAAATACTGATTCGTTCGAGATGTAATATCAAACACTCGAAAGAGCGTTCCATCCTCTATCCAATCACCTCGAATTCGGTTAAAAAACTCGGCTATCGCCTCGTTCTTCAACCTACTTCTCGGGGACTGGATATCGGATGTAACACTCTTTCTCATGTTTGATCTATTACTTAAAGTGCCACTAACCTCAACATTTTTTATTGTCTTATTTGGAAGAACTTTTAAAATGATAAAGTAACTTATTCGCTTTCTTTTTGAGATATATCAGTTTGTTTGATATGCAAATATCTGGAATTTCGTCACACATGCATAATGAGTTATCAGAGAATGTTATATATCTTTGCGTTCATTAAATAAAAACACTAAAGTGTGAATAACACGTGTGTACGTTTCTCCCAAAACACCAAACTTCTTGATTTTAAAGGATTTCGTTCGAGAATGAAAGAGATATACACATTTCTCCAATAAGTCATTATGCATGTATGACGAAATTCCAGACATTTGCATATCAAACAAACTGATATATCTCAAAAATAAAGCAAAGAAACGAAAATCTTCAAAAGAAGTTACTTTATCATTTTAAAAGTTCTTCCAAACAAGACAATAAAACATTTTGAGTTTATGGGCACTTTAATGTATCGCAAGAGCGATAAACTCATAGTCGAAGCGTTTGAAATAGATTATCCTGCGTTATCAACTTTAAATAAATGATACTGAATGATACTAAAAATAATAATTTAATCCACAGCCGGCTTGATTCAAAGTGCCTATCTATTACATTGGTTGCCAGTCGAATAAATAATCAGATTTAAGATTATTTTATTAAACCTATAAATGTCTGAACAATAATGCTTCATCATATCTGTGTATATCCGATAGACCAAATTCGTCTGTGACTTTTTGCCTAAGCTCAATTTAAGATTTGCATCGAAAAAAACTTTCTAGAGATCTTGCTTATAAATTGTATGTAATCCTAATCCCTGATTCTAGGCGGTTAGGATGAATACTAATGTGTGTTGTATCAACTCATTTGCATACGAATATGCTAATATATCGCGCACTGCATGAGTGTATATATAGTTCAAGATCTTTAGATAAATTAGCCATCAACAGTTGCTATTCAATTACGGCCAATACTTCGCAGGTTCAGTGGAGAAGATACAGAATATATACTTTCCAATTAAAATAAATTTATGACACCTTGTAATATACTTTAAGTTTTAACAGAGTAAATATGGTTTCAACGACAGATCACAACACACGCACACTTTTAATAAACATCGTGCAACCTACAAGACCCAACATGAATCATGTAATCTTATCTTAGTGTACTTCGGGAGTTGTTTATTCTAAATTACTTACTGCGTTTAGTCAATAACTATGTTATTTAAGTTTGTTGTTTAAACTATAAGGGAAAGCAAATACCTTTGCAATCTCTCATTGTCTCATTCTTATTCAAACCTGCTGCTATTTATTTTTCACTTTAGGAACCTTGGTTATAACAAACTGGAAGAGATTCCTAAAGGCTTATTCATGGGCCTCTCAAGACTTAAAAATCTGTGAGTCCCTTTCCAATGAATATTTGAAAACTCTTTAGAAGAAGAATAAGGCATTGACATATAGATCCAAAATATAGTTCTTCAGTCACAAAATATGTTAATGTCACGCCCTTGTATTTAGCGCAAATTCTAATAGATGGATGAACATATCAACTAAAGCACATCTTGATGCTCATTGCGTGCTTTGCTGTAGAAAGAACGGTTGATTTACCTGCACATATGATAGCAATTAACTGTTGTATTTCTGCCTTAACAATTTCACTAAGAAAAATAGTTTCTATTATTTATCTCCTACGCCGTAGGCCCTGCGGCGAGGCTGCTAATCTCGACCGGCATTAACGTTTGTTTTTTTATTTTATTTTATTTTTCGCGCATTTATGCAACGCGGATTGAAAGTTTTTGACTAAGTATATATATATATATATATATATATATATATATATATATATATATAATATATATATATATATATATATATATATATATATATATATATATATATTAAAAATATTTATTAAGTTGACTCTGACTAACTAAAAACGTATGACAACGTTCAAAATGTTCTTAAAGAAGTTTCGATCAAAAAGCTTCGATCTTCGTCGGTTAAAAAAGGTAAAAAAGCAATTACAGCTTATTATATACAGTAGGTTAAAAATTATGTAAATCAGTAAATCTCAAAAAATAAAAAAAAAGTTTTACAAATAACAGAGGATGAAACTATGGTATCATTCGATGTTGTTTCACTATTCACATCTATTCCAGTTGAACTTGCGTTACAAATTGTCCAACAGAGATTGCAACAAGATAAGAAATTGAAAGACCGTACCAACATTTCCATCACAAATCTGCTGAAGTTATTAGAGTTTATAGGCCTACTCAATAACAGCTTTTTCAGCCATGACAAGCAATACTATCAGCAAATTTTTGGCTGTGCTATGGGTTCTCCCATAAGTGCAACATTGGCTAATCTAGTTATGGAATTCGTCGAAGACAAAGCAATTTCTACAGCTCCACATCCCCCTCGATGGTGGTTCAGATATGTGGACGATAGCCATACATGTCTACGAAAGGAGTATATACACACGGTGGTCAGATTGGGAATATTTTCTCCCACTTGCGCGGGCGCGTATTGTCAGCGCTGTGTGCCATTAGAGTAAGCAAAAAATCAAAGATGGCGGCAATCCGATACACGGCAAACAACAGTGAGCAAAGTTCTAAATTAAATATCAGGTGCTTTTGGATGTCATCAGAGCGTGGCGAAAGGTTTTGGAATACTTTACGGACAGAGATGAAATTTTCTGTGGAGCGGGAGTGGATTAAGGCTGTCAGAGGAGCAGAAAATAAGTCAGATTATGGAATGAAATAAATGGATGTCATGGATCCCTTTACTCGAAGAAGTTGTGGGGAATAAACTCGAAATGGTTGGTCCCTGGCCTTGGTGGATTCATGTTTGAAGGAGGTTGCGAAATCATTTCGCAAAAGCTGTGTCGTTCGAAGGCTACTGGTTTATTATTCCCTGGCAAGTGCCACTGACTGGATACCTCAATTTCATACTCTTTTTTTTTGTCTTGACTGCAAAATCAAGCAAAATATTTTGCCTGATTTGAGCGGTATTTGAACTCGCACCTTCAAGATACCAGTTCGCTCTCTACCTGTTGAGCTATCAAACCGCATAGTAATTGGAGGCGTGTTTTATTCCATGTAAGTGCATGAGATATTCTTGTGACAACTTAACACTCATATCTCAACAGGTTGAGTGGTGAGCTGGTTTCCCAAAGGTTTCCCTTTTGAGTTCAATTATTTTTATTGATTTAGCAGTGTAAGAAATCATGAAAATGTCCGTATGTTTCTCTGAGGAGGATTCTGAAACGAGGATGATTCTGAAACAAGGAAGACATCTAGTTGTGAAAGGGATAATCTGATTCATGCTTTCACTAAGTGTGGTGGTCTTTTAATATTTTACTCTGGCCAACACCAGATGGATGAATACATGAAACCGGGCTGGCAGGGTTATTGGGGTTGACACAATTGATTGTAGGATCTTAGGAGGGCTTTCCATTTACACGGTCAGACTGGTTAGTCCGGCAAAATGTACCTCCTCTTGATTAGGCCCACATTTTCCTGGCAGACCAGCCGCACTCCTCAAACGTATCGTGTTCCATTTAGCAAAATATTGCCGGACAGACCGGTCTGACCGTGTAATTGGAAAGCCCTATTAGCTTTATACTGTGAAACATGTATAAACTAAATTTGGGATCAATATTTGATTTACTTAATTATAAACAAAACCTAAATTTGTTTTAGATTTTTGTGAATTGCATGAGCTCAGTTAACTGGGCCAGCCCGGTCCATGTACTCGTCCTCTTATTTTTGGCTATAAAAGCTGGATTGTTTTTTAAGCATAAGAGAGAACAACTGAGACTGGCTTATTGATGAATGGGCTAAATACTATTCCTTTGACCTATTTATGAAAAGACATGAGCCTTGATTATGTTATTTTGGCTAAAACTAGATAATTTTATTCAGCAAAAGGGAAGTGTTGGCAAGAATATTTGTTTATAGTCAGTTTTTATTCTTGTCTGACTAATGCACCTATCAATGTTAAGCTCAAAAGGGGGGGGGGTATTGGGCATATGTGGGGCATTTGATTTTTGATGCAATTTGGCAATCAAATTCCCCACAGTCAGACAGTCAAATGCCCCACATATGCCCAATACCCCTCTGGGGCTTGACATTAGTACCCATAATAAATGTTTGCTAATAAAGCTATAATAGAAATAAAAGTTTTCATATGAAACCTGTGTTGTGGTTTGTTCCTTTAATGTTTACTATAACAGGGCCTATAAAAATCTAATTAAAATCAACACCTACATCTGTGAACACCCTACAGTAGATGAGCATGGCCTGCTTATAAGGTATAAGGTAAAGTAAACACAATACAAAATATGTTTAAACAATACCAATATTGTATTACATACATTATGAAACTCACTCCCCATCTACCGTACATCAAGCATTATGCTACACCACCTGACATTTAACTCATAGACCATTCATCTTTACAATAACTGTGTTATTACTTTCCTAGTTTCTAATATCCTAACCCACCCGTCAACTTTTGCAGTAGCACAATGAAGAACAATACTTGTTGTGTCTGACCAAGCATTGCTTTGAAGTGAACATACTGCTTCTTTAATTGTGCCAAATAGTGTTCTTGCTCTGCTATCTTCCAGTAGTTTACCTATCATAGAAATATAATAAAATTAGGGCTATCAATGAAATATTGATTAACACATACAAGTATTTATTTTACAATTCCATAACTTTAAAAAATATTCCAAGCAAGGCACTGTATATCATACACATATTTTAACTTCATAAGAAACTTGGCGTGGGTTTCAAAGTCATTAGATATCGATATAAATTATATCCAGTACTATACCATACAACACTTCCAGCCCGTCTTTATTCCTTGTTCGTAAAACCCTTAACCAAATTGTACAAAAGTATATGTTTGGAATCTATAAACCGCTTAACTTACTTGCATCAATCTCCTGTCGAGTAATTTCTTTCTCTCGATCTTTCTAAATACAGCAAACATCTCAGATTTCTCCTCATACTCAGCTTTCAGTTGCTCAGCAGTTTTGTCGGACTTCCTCTTTAAATTATGTAGCTTTTACAAGCGAATACTCCCAAAAGGCATGACATTTCCTCGCTCAGTCACACTTTCCACTGTGCTTATTTTCCTTGCATCACGTCCGATTAAATTCATACAATTTTCGCTTTCTAAGGATGCAAAATTTCAAAGAGAATACTGATCTCAATGGCTTGGCAAAGAAGGCAATTCAAGATGGCGGACAGATAAATAGTATGAATCAAAACATGGGTTTATACGGCGAATACTTACACTTTCTGATCGTTTTCCACTCCACTGGTTGAAGCCATGATCCTAAACTATATTTTAAGTTTGGCAAAATTTTGTTTACCAAATTCATGACGTTGCAAAAAACAAATTCCCCCCAGGAAGGGTACTCTGACGCATATTTCGTCTTCAAACTCGAATACAATAAAAATAAAGGCAAAAGTCCCAAATTTGAAATACATTTTCTGCTACAGTGTACTCAAAAATGCCAGGAACAAAGAATTAGAGGACACACAGAGCTCGTATAAACCCCACTTTGCCTAAAAAGTAGGGGTATAAAAACCTTTCTTAGATGCAAAATGCATCCCCTGGGGTACTACCCTACTGATTTTTGTCAGAGAGGAAGAATGAGTCTACTCATTTATGGGGGACTAAGTCGGACAATGCGTGCATAATTTATTTAAATCATTGTGCACTCATGCATAACTTTCACCGGCGGCCATTACAGAAATCGGCCACTTGAAATAAGACACCTCATAAATCCCATATGGGAGAAAATCACGCAAATCTGACCACCGTGACAAGAATTTCATAGCCACATCAATTCCATCAATTCCAACATACAGTTTACCATTGAGATAGAGCAAAATAATCAACTCGCCTTCCTAGATTCGATAACAACAAGAAAAAACGGACGCTTACAAGTTAACGTATATCAGAAACCTACCCACACGGATAAATATTTGGATTTCAATTCTCATCATCCTATCAACCACAAACAATCCGTTGTGAACTCACTTCTCGACAGAGCTGAAAACATCCCTTCGTCTAAGGCTGGTAAAAAAGAGAGAGGAAACATGTAATAAAGGTATTGAAGGACAACGGCTATCCTCCCAAGTTTATTAAGAAATGTGACGCTAAAAGGAAAACTCCGCACCCTTCCACTAACAACAACACAAATTCCAATGAACAATGCACTAGCCTTGTCGTATTACCATATGTCAAAGGCGTCTCAGAAAAGATCTCTAGGGTTTTGCGACGCGAAATGTTAAAGTAGGCTATAAACCGTTGAATATTTTGAGCCAACGCTTTCCAAAACCTAAAGACAAATTCGATAAAGGTGATACAAGGAGTGTAGTGTATAGAATCGATTGCCAAGATTGTAACTTCGTTTACATTGGACAAACAGACAGAGCTTTGAGAACCCGAGTTAAAGAACACACAAGAGCAGTACAAAAACATGACAAAAACTCGAAAATAGCCCAGCATACTAGTGAACAAAACCACAATATGGATTTTGAAAACACTAAGATTATTGACAAAATGACAAATTATCATAAAAGACTGTTCCTTGAAGCGTGGCATTCCCAAAGAAATTCCAATGCTGGAAATGATCACATTGACATTCCTGAGATTTATAAATGCCTCTCGTAGTTTTTACTGATTTACATAATTTTTAACCTACTGTATATAATAAGCTGTAATTGCTTTTTTACCTTTTTTAACCGACGAAGATCGAAGCTTTTTGATCGAAACGTCTTTAAGAACATTTTGAAAGTTGTCATACGTTTTTAGTTAGTCAGAGTCAACTTAATAAATATTTTTAATATGTACAATCCTGGCTGCAATTTTAGTATTTACCATATATATATATATATATATATATATATATATATATATATATATATATATATATATATATATATATATATATATATATATATATATATATATATATATATATATTATATATATATATATATATATATATATATATATATATATATATATATATATATATATATATATATATATATATATATATATATATATATATATATATATATATATATATATATATATATATATATATATGAAGCACATGGCCGAAAATTACGTGGTAGTGTTGATCGACTTTCTCTTTATCCATGCAATACTGACCGTTATAACCGCAGTTTCTTTCCCGCCATGACGAGATGCATAAATGACTTAGGCTAATTACATCTTGACTAAGTTCTATGTTAAACTTTTAATTTTGTTTCTAATTGTAAACCGGTTCCAGTCCCCGGTATTCTATTATTTGTTTGTAAACTTTTTCAATATGACCTTTTTTAAGACCTTTTTGAACAGTTGTAAATATAAAGCAAAACTATTATTATTATTATATAGACACACACACACATATAATGAAAACCATTGTCGCTTATGCATTGTGCGCACGCTCACTGCTTGCAGTTTGAGCACTCTGGCATGGTTTTTGATGTCCCACATTTGTGTGGCATCAAGGGTGACTGTAAATAGCAGTTACCTTCATCCTGCTCATCAGCACTACACTGATGAGGCCCAAAAGGCCGAAACGGTACCGTCTGTAGTATATAAGTAGTATAGAGTGTGGGGCTGCGAGCTCACCAATGTCAACCGTAATATAAACACCAAAACATCACCAAATTTGTGCCAAGCCACAACTCGGCGATGTTTCGGTATTTATGTTTTACGGTTGACATTGGTGAGCTCACAGCCCCACTCTCTATACTACTATGGTAGTCATTAGTCAATCTAGACGCCCTTCCCACGTTTTCTACTCAATTGATGCCAAACACACACGAAAAACACCAAATCACAATTTTCGCTAAATTTTATGCTACTTTAGCCATATTTAAAAATAGAGTGTGTCGCTTCATCATTTTCACATATTTAAAAAATAGAAAGTGTCATTTCAACATTTTCACATATTTAAAAATAGAGTGTGTCGCTTCATCGTTTTCACATATTTAAAAAATAGAAAGTGCCGTTTCAACATTTTCGCATTTTTATTCAACAAACTACGACTGCTGTTGTCTCAATTCACGCGCGAAAAAAAAAACACTAGATTTTGATTCTAGTGGTGATGTTTATCCAAATGGATAGCGAAATGGCGCTCTTTTGATTGGTTAACAACATTGACTAACAAATAGCCAGTTGTTTTGTGAGTTAGTCCGGTTGCCCACTATTTTCAGTGGTGTCTATCAGGGCCTTTTTTAACTATTAAGCTGGGGGGGCAAGTTCCCCCCCAGTCTCCCCTTGTGCTCCCCCACTAATCAATTTTTGCCCCCCCAGGAAAAGTCCCTTTTTCTTAAATTTAATCAACCAATAAGCAAGGAATAAAAATTAAACAAATGGAAAGTAAGTTTTAGCCCTTAAAACGTCCCCCATTTAAAATCCCGCAAACAAGTGTTTTCTGTTTTTTACCATAATATGATAAACGCAATATTATATGACCGATTATAAGCACAATGTTTTGGTAGCTTATGAAGATGCCTAAAGGCTAAAGTGTTTATATTGGTTCCGTACTACTTCTGAGTTTATATATTAAAGTGTTTCATAATCTTGATACCCCTTTGTAATCGTGCATTTTTAGCAATGGCGTGGTGCCTTAATTTCGCAAAAATTCTTATCAGAAATCGCCGTAAAAGCACTTCTGGGCTTTGCAAAATTAAAAATGTTCCTGAGGGGGCCCAGACCCCCTACTAGATTACCGTTACCCCTTTCGAACAACCCTGGATCCGCCACTGATCATGAACTGTAGAACAAATATTGTTAAATAAAATGGCGGACAAATATATATATATATATATATATATAAACGAAAAAGCCTACCTCAGAAACAGTAAACATATATTTTGGCTACGAAGGTCCCTTTTAGGAAAATGCCCCCCCCACGGGAAAATCCTTAAAAAAGGCCCTGGTGTCTATCACTACAATGTTTTTGTGACCATACGCGTAGGAGTCAATACCATTTTCTAAAAGGTATCGTTTATCATCGAAGCAGGATAGCGATACTTTATTAATTTCGTAGCTACCTAGCTGATGCTTGACACTTCTAATGGTCTTCATTGTGTGTCGCAATTGTTTCTGCTCAAGTAGCACACTTTTGTAATCTTCGTGTCTGATTACCTTTTTAATTATATTCTTTCTAATACCTTTAGCAGTTTTCCCACCACCTCCATCCTCTTTCAAATAACTGTACATCTTACTGCGCAACCCAACGAACTCGATGATTGGTGTTCCAGCGCACTCGTCTTTCATCTTGCCAATAACTTTCTTGTTCTCTTTAAAAGCGAATGGGTTGTCATCGGGATAGTCGCTATTGTCAAACTTTTCGCGCTCCATCATGAAGTCGGAATAAACGTCATTAGTTTTGATTGTGTACAGCAGACTGTCGGTGTCAGTGAAGTGTAATCTGCAGGTGTCGCTAGAGTATTTTTTCATAATGTAATTATAGTGAAAATCGTACATCAACGTTTTGCTCAAGTCTAGTATGCACATACCCACATATGCAGGCCTGTTCAATGTCAGCGTTTCTTTAACTTTGTGGACAGCGACTAAGTTCTTGCTAAATATCTTGCAAGACACAAACGTTGGCTTTGAGACAAGCTTTTTAAATTTCTTCGCAGTGGTCACTAATCTTACGTCCACACGCTTCCTCAAGTTTTCCATCGTTTTTCCAAACACACTGTTGTTCATTAACTTGAAGAAGTCCTTCTCAAAAGCGTTCTTAGCCGCAGTTCTTTTGACTGTGTTAAAGTCAATGTACTTGCCCAACCACTTAGACTGATCAAATTGTAGGACCCTATGCACCTTTTTGATTTTCAATCCAAGATCTGTGTACAACTGCAGATTTCTATAGTGACACACATACTTTTTTTTGTCCATCAAATTAGTCACCAGCTTCTTCACACCACCAACACTCACATTAAACTTATTTTTGATTTTCGTGCAGTACTCCGACAACATGTCAACAGTTATCTCCATCTTCTCAGGAGCCAGCGGGTAATCGTTATGTAGGTCATGCAAATGGGCTGGATACTCCAAGTCAACTTCAAGCAGTAAGCCCTTTTTACTATTGTTGTGATAGTCGCATAGATTAACCTTTTCTATCTCTCTCTTAGTCAACCATTTAAAACCACCCGTGGGAAGACTTTGGCTCATTGCCCATCCATACAAATTGTTGGCATCAAGGTACATCAAATACTTCGACTCTTGCGTTTTATCATACCCCTTCATGTATTTATTATTCGCCACGCCATGTCTGTTGCATATGTAGCTCACACCACCACGCATACCTAATTCTACGAACTGGAACATGTCAATGTCAGACAATAATTCGAGTTCTACTCCAGTCATCTTTAACATGGCATCCCAAGCCAATCCAGGCGACGTGAAATAGTGACACGGGTCTAATTTATACTCGCGATGGCATGTCTTTCTAAAGTTCTCAAAAACGTCAGCAAGCAAGAGCACATCGCTTTTCAAATACAGGTCGTGATACCCACCCATACTTTCAACGTCGAAGTAGTCCCACACGTCGCAAGCGCGCTCGTGCATTTCTTCCGTAATGTGTTCGTCATTCAAAATACTGTAGAAGTCCTTTTTGGAGGGTAGCTCGCATTCATCGAATTTATCAAAGGAGTCCATATAGTCATAGGGGTAGACTCCCTTTCTTGTCATGAGTGCCAACCCTGTTTCACGAAACACTTCTGACGTGTATTTGAAAGCGTCCCTTGGTAGGCCAAACATGAAGATCTATTTTGCTTTTGGTGCCCTCTCTACATTTTAAACTAAACGCTTTCCATGTCGGAAATAGTCGGAACCCAAGCCGTTTTCACACACGCTAATGTGTATCGACCGCAAACCGAACCGCAAACCGAACCGCAACCTAACCCCAACCTCCCTTTCTTGTCATGAGTGCCAACCCTGTTTCACGAAACACTTCTGACGTGTATTTTGAAAGCGTCCCTTGGTAGGTTCCTTACCAAGTTGTCTAGACCACTACTCATGAACTGAAAGCTGTCCAAAAATACCAAGTTTTTTCCAAGCATGAACGCCATGTACTTCTCCATGTTGTTTGGTATCACATTTATGTCTTGACCAAACTTACCAATCTCCTGCATAATGAAATGACTATCGTAACCGCGTAAGTTATGAAAGATCACAGGAATTTTATCAGTCAATCTAAAGTTCACGTTACAGTGACGATGTGCGGACCCTCTGTACTTACTGTACCTGACACGTGACAGTGGTCTCTCACTCTATCGTCAGTGCTAATGTACTCAACACTGCAAATGTGACAACTTTTAGCCTCGTCAAAGTCTTGTCTATCGTCATCAGTTAGTATCATTTCTTTGTTAAAGTGACTCTCAGATGTTTCTTTACAATATTCGACAATTTCTAACATCTCCCCAATGAACTTGTTAACTGCATTTTCACCGCGATACACTTTTACTGGCTTACTATACTCATCATCATAGCAACAAACCAATTTATACCCATAACCACAGTCAACGTGCCTCTGGTAGGCATTTGTGTAGCTACACTCGCTTGATGGTGTTGTTGTGTGCACCTTCTGTGTGATAGCCTCGAAGTCTGCGTACACCACAAATGGTACGTTTAGCTGTCTACTAAAATTCTCATATTTTACTTTCGCACCTTTTTGTGGCATTTTAATAGCTTGCTTCCCATTGATGACCAAACACACTTCAATATGACTTTTAAGCACGTCCTCACGACTAAAACACTGCAGGCAATATCTACAAAAGTGTTTTCTAGCCTTATGCTCTGTCTGACGATACATGAATTTGTTGAAATCGCGAATGTACACATAGTGCTTGTTGCCATCGGTAGTTATCAACAATAGGTCCATGTGGTCAGGATACATCTCCTTAGAAACGTACACGGGGAATGGTTGCTTATTTTCGTACCCAAAAACATTAATGCTAATATCGTTAGCCTTTTCAATCTTGTTGTAATCTTTGAGTGTGACTGGGAAGTCAATTCCGTCGTAGTTCAGCTCACTGACATGTCTGGCGTACTTCGACGTTCTATCAGAGTTTTTTCCAACAGGAAACTTATGTGCTAGGTGACACCATCTAAAGCACTCGTTGTCGTCCCCATTACTTACGTTTATCAAACCCTTCATACTATTGCGCAGCTCCTTTGGCAACGCAATGTAGCTACTCCCATGCAGAGGTCTATAAATAGCGATATTGACGTAGTGCGCGTCTATTTTGTCGATAGTCCATCCAGACCCCTCAGATAACCACCCAGCTATCCGCGTCAAAATCTGTTCCGATCCACGATTGGCGACATCCTCAATATCGTGCTCGTTAATGACGACAAACGTTTTGCTGTTAAAGTAGGCAGTTTTATATGTGATCTTATCACGCTCTAGGATTTTCTCAAAAGTGACCTTAACTGTCTCTACCACTTTCATCCCATTAGTCTCACCTAGTTCACGTCTCAAAAGGTTAATGACAACGCTTCTACTACCGTTTACCTGATTGATGTCTCTAGCGTCAATTACCTCAACTCCATAGGACCTTGTGAACCCTCTCAGTGCTCGATCCAACAGCTGCGTCGACGATGCGTCACTATGGTCTTCAACTGCGGGTTGTGTTTCTTGGTCTCCAAAAAAGCCGTGGACGTTGGTCGCTCTATCTGTTAGTAGGTTCACAGCGGCTGCATTTGTGTAGCTACCTCGAGTCGCACCAGTTCTAACAAGTTTCTTATGCGTCCGCCCACCAACCTCGACTTGTCTTTTTGTCAGTGGGGTTTTCACAGTCCGACTCATTGGCTTATACTTATATTACACTTTTTTTCTTAGCCCACTCGTTGTAATAACGATCGCTACTTTCACACCATCCCAACTTTGGGTACACCACCCCAAACAGATTATCGTCAAACTTCTCTTTCACCTTTCCGTCTTTAAGGTCTGACACCCTTTCGAGTGTCTTGAATTGTCTTCTATGGCACAACCTAATAATGTAGTATCCGTATCTGCTGACGTTTCTGCCCTTTATCAAATTGCATGAGTACAACACATTAACAACTTTCAAGAAGTCCTCTTTTATCAACTCAAGATGTTCACCCTTCACAACGTTTCGTAGTCTCCTCCCCATCCACCAAGACCGTTTGTGAACGCTTTTTAGTCGTGTGAGTCTCATGTCACCGTAACTCTGAGTGTAACCCCATTCGATGTCGCCACACTTTGGACACGCGTACCCACCACAGCCAGTCACGTTTTTCACAACGTCGCAATCCGAGCAGTAGTAGAGCCTGAAGGTGTCTCCACACTCAATTTGCGTCTCACTCGCAATCTCGTCGATTGTGTAGCCATAGCTCATCTGCCTCATAAGTTTGTCCATCACTTATATTACTCCAACATTTTTTTATCGAGTGAGTACCCATACCGCTATTCCGCTACCCAAACCTAACGCGCCAACAAACAACAATTGGTATTCCTTCGTTTCCGCACTCGGTTGGTAGTAATCCGCAATCTTCGGACTCTCAGTGAACACTCGACCGCTGTAGTGAATGGTCATTACGCTTCTAAGTTCTCCCAACGCGTGGTTTGTGTCATTGATGTCAGCATTAGCATCAGAGAGCTGTTGTCCCAAACGCTGAATCTGATCTTTCTTAGCGACCTCATTTTCATACCACACTTCTTTCGCAATGGCTAACTGTTCCAACGCATGGTTGTGTCTCTTCATCTCAGCTTCGTAGCCTGTGTGATTAAACTTCGAGAACATAAAGCCAGCGCCTGCAAAAGCCACTGCATTAAAAATCCCTCCAGCCACAACGCTCACCATTAACTTACGTTGATTTGAATGGATCTGTCGGTGTCCACTTTTTCGATTGCATCCATTTTACTAACAGCGTTCCTGCACCAACAGCTGCAGCAAGTTTCACTGTGCCTTTCACAGTCTCTGGTGTTCCTAGTGGTTCTCCCAAGGCCTTTTTCGAAATCATACTCACTACCACAGCGCCAGTCGTGACAAGAAGCGCGTCGTACAATTCGTTCATAAGTTATTTTCGATCGATCGCAGTCATAATACATTGTCGTGTGTTTTGTTCAAGAATCAAATGTGTCGAGTGTTGGACGACGAGCTCTACGACTTTCTGACACAGGTGCTGCTGCAGTACTCACAGGCTCTAATTGTGTTTCTTTTTCACTGCTAATTGTGTACCATAGCGAAGCAGCGGCAATGATAACACCAAGTGTTCCGACAATGTAGCCATAGCTCCACTCACTACTCTGTTCTTCGTTGACTATCATTTCACGCATTTTCCTTTCTTTCGCAGCTTTCGATATCTCAGCCAACTTTTTACCAGCAGCGACGCGTTTTGGGTCCTTCACCTTAACACTTTTCACATCAGCTGTGATCTTTGCTTCAACAGCCGTCTGTGAGTCTTCAACCATCTAATACACTATCACGTGTTATCTTACTCACAGTTGACCTCACAGGTATCTCACAGTTGACCTCACAGCTCCAGACCAAACGCACTAAAAAAATTAGGATTTTTTCTGGGAGTATAGTATAATGACTCAAGCCCGAGAGGTTAGCGAAGCAGATCTTGTCCACTTGCGGAGAGAAGACTTTATCAACGTGTCTATCCCACAAGACGCCTCTGGACCCGACGTCTTAAAAGAGTACTTGTCAATCTACACGTTGTTCGACCCCTCAGACGAAGGGTTGTTAACACGACATGGTCGTAAGATTTCCTTTACGAAGAGTCTTCACATCGCTTGGATCAATCTTGAAGAAGATAGAGCCAACGAGCTTGCTGACAGCTTAGCTGGCATGATCCCTACGCGGTGTTACTCACCATTCAAATACCTCATGTTAGCAGGTGGTGTCTACTTGGACAACCCTCGTGAGTCCACCGCTACATTACTCGGTAATTTCCTCGAAGTGTTCGTAGCGACCTTTCTATGGAAACCATGCCCAACCAAAATCAAAGCGTGGTTAGAGCTCGCCAAAAACCGCGACGTTAACGCTTGTGTGGCGGGGTGTTACGATATAGTGAGTGCGGACGACATCGACGACCACATAAGGTCATCTATCCACCAGTACTCTATGAGTGGTGTAGAGTCGTACACATGCTACCCATGCGATATGGACATCTGTAGCCTAATGCATCACTTGAGACATGAGAACTCGCAGTCCCATCTTAAAAACTTAGAGCTTCAGCGGATATTTAACAACGAACGACGGTTTCCACCACCACCACAATGAAAAAAATATTTCTCTGGAGGTATAGTAACCATGAAGAAAGTTGGTAAACTAGAAATCGTGATTGGTCCCATGTTTGCAGGAAAAACGACAGAGACTCTCCGCAGGTTAGTCGCGTTAAGTAAATCAGGGCTTAGAGTCCTTTACATGAACAACGCAGGCGACACCAGACGAACTGACCACACGTTCTCCACACATCGTCAGACCATCGTTGTCGGATCAGACAGTTTACCTGCGAAGTTAATCACCAACCTCCCAAGTTCTTCCAAACTAGCTGGCTACGACGTCATTGGTATTGATGAAGGCCATTGGTACTCTGATCTACTCCCAGTTACTCACGAGTACATCAAAGCTGGCATTCATGTCATTATTTGTGGTCTCATAGCAACAGAGCATTTAAAAAGACTTGGTGAGCTTGACACGCTCTTTCCAATGGAAGACGACATCACATTTCTAAAAGCGTATTGCGCCGTTTGTCGTGACACTCGCGGAACAACTGTTGAAGCACCATTCAATTGGAGATATAATCCAGGACCATCGTTTGTTGGTGGTGCTGAGCAATATCGCGCAGTGTGTAGACGTCATCATCCTTCCACACAAAATTAAGGGTGTTCTCGGATACCCCACTTTTTTAAATTTGCACATTAGTCACATGAAGCGTCCAATGTCATAGAAACATTTTTTTTCATGCATAGACATTAGAGGTGTTGAAGTCAGTAATGCCACACACATAAAATTAGTCGCGCGCCACACAGTGATGTCTCTCGTGGTTACTTAACGCTGCTTTATTTTTAAATTTAAGAAAACACTGGGAACATTGAAACCCAACGTCAAAGAAATATTTTATTATCGCGGTGATAGCGTCGTCGTACGAGTCGCATAAGAGTGTTAGATAGCCAGCGGATTTGTATCTGAGTAGCAGAGAGTCTTGCTCTTTGGATGTCTTGCCTGTGCCACCTGGGTTCTTGAACTCAACCACAAGCCCGCTATGCTGTCGGTTTGCATTAGCGATAATCAAATCAGGTGTTCCACGTTGGTAACCTTTTTTCCACGAATTTATTCTCTTCGCAGAAGTGTCTTGATTTTCACCACAAGCAGCTATCAAAATAGCTTCTGGATAGTATTCCCTAAGAAAACCAACAACTTTCGTGTGAAGATCGAACTCAGTGATCATCTTAAACTGGTTGTGTTTGAGACCGACGTCAGCTACAGTCTTTCTAACGCTTGGTGAGAATTCTGAGTGCACCCACCTCCCGAAGTGTTTCGCACGCTCCATTTTACTCGAGAACACCAACGAGTAGACCCCAAGTTCGTTGATAAACGAGGCCTGCTCCATCTTCATTTTACAGTCAGGTTCGACGTGGTCGTGAACTGCATCTTTTGGTCGAGCATAACCTAGAGCGCTCGCGACTTCTTTCGCTTTGAACCATATATCACCGTTATTCATAACCGTCGTGATTTGGTGACCATCGAAATCAAATAGTTGAAGTGCTATGGAAGTCATCACTATATAGTCTCCCACAAAAAAAAACTACTCGATGTGGGCGTTAGGTTTTTTATAGATCTGTTTTGTTGTGTACCAACGCATCAGGTGTGTTTTATTAGTCTTCGGTTTGCTACGTCGTCTGAAAAAGTTTCTAATGCTACGAGCCAGCTTTCTAAATCTTCGAAGCCGAGACCAACCCATTTTAACTTAGGTCGTGTCCTCTACCACTCCCACAGTGTCTGATTCTGGTAACACAATAGGTTTGCCGTAAGTCTTTTTAGACCTCATACCAATCTCAGCGTGGAGCTCGAGAGTTATATCACCGCGACCAAATGACCCACCAGCTTTGAACATGTGATCAGTCGTCTTATTTATTTTATATATTTCATGGGGTCTCGAAATACACGCTCCCATTTACTTTATACCATATTCCTTTATCATTTTTCCACCCATGATTATGATGTCTCGGTTTGTCATGTAACCACTCACGATTTTCACACCGTAGAATTATATCAATGACGGGTACGCGTAAGGTGCGAGTGGTATTCTTGGTCGGTGTATTCCAAAAATTGTTCCATAGGGTGTGCCTATCTTTTTCATATTCGCTACGAAGTCTGAGTCGGTTGACTTAACGTTGTTGACCCTGACATGTGAATCGTTCATTTGCCAGTGTATTGATATCATATGCATTTTTGTGAGGTCAACGCCACTTGGAATAGTACATATGTTCTCCATTGCTGGGTTGCTGCCACCATACGCGAGTCCATTAGCCATACCAGTCTTGTACCCTATGAACTTATCCCACTGGCCGTCGTCGTTTGATATAATTGTCTCCCAATTTGACCCTGTGGCGCGAGTATAGGTAACCGCACTACGACAAAAATGGAGAGGTCACACCACTGCATACTGGGGCAGTTAAAGTGAAGGCCTGACTCAAGTGGGAGTAGTGTTAACTCAGGGGATAGAAAACTATGGCCTTGGCTGCTAGTGCCAACGACAGGACCATAGGTTGAGTCGTTTTGCACTAACATACTTGTCGCGTCACCGATGGCTTTCACTTTGGTGGTATTACTATGGAAGTCTACGTTTTTCATGGCGTGTGTGTTGGTGTTGAAGTCAAACACGACGTTATGGTGTCGCACTTTGAAGTAGAGCGGTAAATACAATTGCTCTAAGACTTTTTTACTGACGGCGTCTAGGTCGTCGACTGGGTCCGCCACGTTTTTTATCGCTGAGCCTTGCATGTCGATGGGTCCAGACATCCTTCCACCAGTCGCACTTAATTTAGGATCTTCGTCCAGATGCCTTTTCGTTCTCTTTAGTATTTTATCGTGAAGGTCGTCAGACTCATACCCATAGTTTAGACTCATTACTACTTCAAGGTGTATTTGGTTAGTAGATAGCCAGAGACTGCTGAGAACCCCAACACTATCGCCAGCGTTGTCGTGTCTGACTTACTTGTGGTGGTGGCCACTGTTTTTTTCATGGGAAGTGGTGCCGCACTTTCTTGGTAAACTTTTCTAGCCACAAGATTCGTTGGTGCCACCACACTTTCTTGGTGAACTTTTTTAGCCGCAAGATTCGTTGGCGCTACTAAGTTAGTCACCACATTTTCTTGGTGGACTTTTTTAGCTGCAATTGTTGGTGTTGTTGCATTCAAGTGAGTGTTCACTCCAAATTTCATGGACTCTGTAGCAATTTTTAATAAGTTGTTGTACCCAGCGATTTTATTCTTGAGTATCACCACATTGCTCGGCATTAACCACGTACTTGGCGACACTGCAAGATTTTGGACAACGTTGGTGTCTCTAATCGATTTATTCATGTTGAGGATCCATGTTGATACGTCGTAGTTGACAACACGGGTATTAAAAAAGGTGTTTACTCAAGTATGACGTTTCGCGTCAAACCAAATAACGATAGTCTCAAAATTGGCGCGGTGTTATTGGAACTGTATATTGTGTGAATTATATGGAACTTGGTGTGGAAACAGAACAAGGGTTGAGAGACATCTAGTATAATCCTAAGACAGGGTACACTGGTGCAGAGAGGTTGTATCAAAGTGCATTGGGAGACGGATTGAAAGTGACTAGAAAAACAGTGAAAGAATGGTTGACAGCGCAGGACACTTACACTAGGTACAAACCCATTGTGAGAAGACATAACTCCGCGCGACTTTTGTTGGATTTCTTGGTGAAGAGCTCCAAATGGACTTAGTGGACATGAGTAAGTACTCAAAACAGAATGGCGGTTATTATTGGATATTGACAGGCATTGAAATATTGAGTAGATATGCTTTTGGCATTGCAGTTTATAGAAAAGACACTAAGAACATGACTAAGGCTGTTGGAGAGTTGTTGAGTGATTTTAAAGATCGGTTTGGGACCACACCTAAGTTAGCACAATTTGATGATGGACTCGAGTTCTACAATGTTGGGGTGAAAAGTTTGTTGAAAGAACATGGTGTTGAATATTTCAGCACTAAGAGCGATAAAAAGGCTGCTGTTGTTGAGCGTTTTAATAGAAGTCTGAAGAGCATCATGTGGAAATACTTTTATACCCGCGGGACGTACAAATGGATTGACGTTTTGGACCAGTTTGTGAGCAATTATAATAGCAGTGTGAATCGAAGCATTATGATGAAGCCGAAGGATGTCGATAAGTCAAACGAAGGTGAAGTTTGGACCACTTTGTTTGGTCACCAATTTGCGGACAATCCATTGCCGAAGTTTAGAGTTGGTCAATCGGTGAGAATTAGTAAATACAAGAGTGTGTTCACAAAGGGCTACGAAGCCAACTTCACTGAAGAGCTGTTTAAAGTGGTGAAAGTTATTCGCGGTGATCCGAATGTGTATGAAATTGAGGACATAAGTGGTGAGCAGATTATTGGGAAGTTTTACGAACAGGAATTATCGCTGGTCAGTAAGAAACATGGTGATGACGTGTACAGAGTCGAAAAGGTGTTGAAAAGAAAGAAAGTCAGAGGGAAGAAGATGGCGCTGGTCAAATGGTTGGGTTATGAGAGCAAACATAATTCGTGGGTACCAGAAAGCGATATTCAAAATGTGAGCTAATGTAATATGGCTGAAGGTGGGGAAGGTTACGACGACTTTGAGATGGAGAACTTAGATAGACTTGATAGGTACACCGATGATCAATTAGATGTCGAACTTAAGAGTATCTCTAAAGCTTACAATTTACTTGACGATAGGTACGCCAGCGGTGACATGCCAGACGTTGAGCGTGTTGAGTATGAAAAATTGTTTGGGAGAATGACTAGATTTCAGGAAGAGCAAGAGAGTAGGTTTCGAGAAAAAGAGACGTCATTTACCGACACTGGCGATGGTAAAACGGTGACAATAAGAGGAACCAACACAGAAGTCCCCGCGGTAGAGTTTGTCGAACAGGAGTCATTTGGTGACGTCAATGACACAAGCTTCAATATAGCTACTGGAAAGTCGGACGAAATCGAGAGGAGACTTGGTGAACTAAAAGCGCATAACAAAGAGGTGATAAAAAACCAAGTAAAAAGAATCAGGCTAATAGATAAGAAAATACGTGAGTTGTATAAAAAAAACTCGGTCGTGATGACACGTCAAGGGAAATAGTCAACAGGTCGCAGGTGACGGACTCAGGGTCTGTTCTTTTCAAACCGATAAACAAAGATGGTGAACGAGGGACACTCAAACGAATTCTAATACCTGGGAAAAATGGTTTGATCTACAGTAAAGACAAGGGTAGTAAAAACGCAATCGAGCAGTTCAAACAGCTAGTTAGCCAAATCCCTGAGAACACAGAGACAACAGTTGTCACAACAGAAGTGGCTCCAGACGACTTTCCAGTAATTGAGACAAAAGTGGATAATGACGACATACCTGGGCTAACACAAAACGAAAACCGCGAGCTGAATGGCGCGCTTAATCCAAGCGATAGTGTGTTGCGTGAGTCGAGAGTAGGTGATGATGGTGCACTGCAAGCACAGGTAGACCACTTTCAAGAAACGATAGACAAAACGAATGGGAGATTGGCGGAGCTTGATAGAAAAGCTGACCAAAGTGGTCTCACGAGTGACGAAGAGCGAGAGTACGCCGTTTTGTTTGAAAGAGTGGGCGGACTCGAGCAAGCCAGAGACAGAACCCTAGGACAGCGCGAGCTTGAAGAAGTTAGAGAGCAGCAAGAAGTTGACATTAACAGATTGCAGAAACTCAAGGAATGGGCTAAAGAAAATATGGTTGGGTTGAGCGCTGTGGCAATTTCAGTAGCTGGAGTTATAACAACTATTCTGGGAGGTCTGCTGTTGTGAAAGGCGCTATGGCTACGAGGTCATTCGCACAGGCTGTTAAGAACTCGATAACGAAGATGGGTCCGTGGGCTGTTGGGTTGGCTAACTTAGTTTACAATGCGTTGACGTTGGGTGCGAAGGGTCTCGCCTGGTTGGCTCAAAATCTGTGGGTACTCGCGGTGGTATTTGCGTGGTTCGCTTACGACTACTACAAGCTAAAACAGTAGTGATAAAACATATGTAAAGTATATGAACGTCACGTCGGCAGAGTTGAGTCCCGGTTTTAGACGAGCGACCATGGGCGTCATAAAAGGGGTGAGAACGCAGCATGTGATCACGTTGAACCCTAATAAAGTCAGTCCTGGTGAGGAACTTTACATTGATGTACCGAAGCTCAAGGTTAGTAGCTGTTTGGTGCCTGGATCGTTGGGTCTAGTGTTCGACTTTAAGAATGCGAATGACAAAAGTTGGTTCTTGAACAATGTGAGCAAGTTGTTGGTTGAGAAACTTGTTGTGAGACTAGCTGGGGAGACTGTGTATGACAACAGTGGGGAAAATTACGCTGGTGTTTATCGTGACCTTTGGGAGAGCACCAGTACGCGAGACCAAATGGTTGACTATGGTGTTGGCTCTGAAAACTTGAGAAAGTTAATCTCTAAGGACGACAGTGGTGCGACAAGTGGGAACGTTGCTAAAGTTAGTGACGCGTTGATGTTTGGTGTGATTGGAACGAAACAGCGGATTAAGCTTGGCAAGATTATGAATGACCACGGGTTGTACGCTCCTTTTAGCATGAACAACAACTTACAGTATGTGATCACACTTCCAAAGGCTGTAGACATCATGGTGGCACAAACCAATGAGACTGTAGGTGGATACACTCTGGAGAACCTCGAGCTCGAGTATGAGACGATCGATAACCAGGAGCTCTCTGATGAAATAGCGTCAGGCTATGCAAGTGGTCGTAGTTTGTCGTACGAACACGTCACGTTGATGAAAACCACTGAATGGGACAAAGGCACGACCATTGTGAACGAGAACATTAATCTTCCAAGAAAAAGCATGAAGGCGATTGTGCTGCTATTCACGAATAAGGTGCGAACAGACAGTGAGGAGTTTCTTTACCCAAATATTGAGAGTGTTAGAGTCACAATTGAAGGTGTGCCAAATAGTGTGTACTCACAAGGCATCCCAAAGTCGAAGTTGTACGCAGAAGCGAAACGATTGTTTGGGTTGGGTGAAGAACACGCTCAGTTCATGACCATACAGAAGTTCTATAAAGATGGTTTTGCGTTAGTCATTGACTTGAGGAGCGTTCAAGATAATTACAACGTCGCCACTGGTAAAAAAATTGTGAACACACAATCCGGCGTGCTTCTTGAAATCACAAAGAAAGCGACGACTGCAAATGTCATGTGCAGGGTGTTTGTGATGAGTGATGGGTTGGTCAACTTTATGAACAACGGGCTGCAATCAATCCAGTATTAAATCAAACGCAATTTAATGGAAACTCCGTTTAATATGTTAATCGTTGGTATGACAGCTTGTGGTAAGACACATTATTTGCTTGACACACTGGAATCTGAGTATCGCGGTAAGTTTGACTACATTGTGTTGATTTGTCCTACTTTCGAGTGGAATAAAGCGTATCAAGATTGGAAATATGTGCGCGACCCTGACGTGTTAGCGATAGACTGTGCACAGGACAATGTCGACGCTGTTCTCAAGTGTGTAACTAATGTTTTTAAAGGCACTAACACTCTGATTGTGTTGGACGACTGTGCGAGTGGGCAGGACGTCAAGAATAGGACTAGTCAGTTGGTCAACTTGGCTTTTAGTGCGCGACATTTTATGTTGAGCGTTATTGTCATCACACAACAACTGACGTCGATCGCAAAACCGTATAGAGAAAACATTAGTAAGCTCATTTGCTTTTACTGTCCGAGCAGAAGTGATATGAAGGTTGTTATTGACGATTACCTTGGAGACATTAGCAAAGAAGAAGTGTCGGCGATTGTGACCGCATTAAAAAATAATAAGTACGCCAGACTCGAAATCTCACTGCGCTATCCATACAGTTACGAAGTTGTCATTCCGCAATAAAATATGGGTATAAGTAGTAGCGTGATGGTGAAACGCAAAAGTGAAGAAAACCCCACGATTGAGGAACTAGTTGAGGAGACCGCTGACACTTCGACTGTGGAAGACGACATTGACACTAGGAGAGCTGAACTTATTAGACTGTCTGGTGATGGTGTGGTAAGCCAATCTGAAGCGTACATTAAAAAAGCGTCCGCAAAGGTTATCGATAAGATATGGCGCCAATATGAGTTGAAGAGAATGGAAATTGCAAACGCTTTTCTCACCGACTTGCTAATCAGCAAATTCGCTAGCTTACTAGATGGGTTGAACGCTATTGAGAACCCCGACGAAATAAACGATGAGTTGCAAAAAGACCCGTTACTAAAGAAAGACGTCGAGAGCATTGTTGCGATTGTGACACCGTACGTACCTTTCTTAGGCTTGTTGTCGGGAGGGATCACAACGTCAAAATATGTGTACGATCACCATTTTAGAAGTGAGGTGACAAACACTGAAAATAGTGAGCAACCGGACTAATTCGCGAAACAACTGGCCATTTGTTAGTCAATGTTGTTAACCAATCAAAAGAGCGCCATTTCGCTA
>JAYKKM010000080.1:1875000-1877500 GCA_035772405.1 Chrysogorgia sp. JL179-B06
TACAATAATTTTGGTGTTTGTTATCAAGACCTAGATCGCTCAACATATCTAAAAAGGTATGACATTCGTTTTAGAAAACACCTATAAGGAGCTTATTGACAAATTTACAAATTTGACGGATTTAAAATGTTCCTTTTGCTCTTAAATGAGATCTTTGTATCTTGCTCTATTGCGCTCAAAATAATAATAATAATAATAATAATAATAATTTACACATATTTTAGTCGGGTAGCCCCATCAGCTAAAAGCTGCTACCCTCGGGGACCATACATATAGCTAAATTAATACAAATAAGCCAGAAATATAAAAGATAAGAAAAAAGTATATACAATTGATATCTAAAATATAACAAGGAATTTAAGCTATAAGATTTAAAATTTATAGTCATTATAAAATGTATTAAAATCATTTACTGATGCTGCTCTCCTCACGTAAGTTGGAAGGTCGTTATAAGTCTTTGGACTGCATAATACTTAAAAGAACGTTTCATACATTCTAGTTTAATTGATAGTAAATGTATTCTATCACTAGACCTAGTAGATCATGAATACTATTATTCATAGAAAATAATGTCGTAAATAATCAGGAAAATCATCAGCATTTATAAGTGATTTGTTGGGTAGAGAGTCCAAGTGTCATGAGTTGGATCTGACCGTCACAGTACTGATTTTTTATAATGTTTCGTTGACGTTAGTTAATTGTATGTAGTGGTGGGACTGAAATTATTAAGAAAATTAAAATTCATAAATAATAATAACTAATTACATAAATATCAATTGCGAGATTTTATCGGCATGTGTATTTAGGATAATGTATGTTGGAATATGCGAGGTGATGATAGTTAGATAACAATTACAACAGTGCAGCTCAAATCAGTATCTGCAGGCATTTTGTATAATTGCACATGCACAATTTTGAAGTTGATCAACCTCTTAGCGTTTTCGATTTTTGCTTTTAAAGATCGGTTAATAAAGAGTTTTCTTTTCAAATTTGTATTTCATTGTTTTACCAACGCCATGCGCTGTGTAGGTCTTTTTCTTCCACAATATATGGGCACGACTGCAAGATAATTACACGCATTTTACATATTTTTGTATCGATCATGTTGTTATAGCGATATCACAAAGAGGTCTGTTTTAGGAAGTGATTAGACAAATTACTGGCATAAGCATTGGTTAAATGGATATAACATGAGTATCAGACCTTTATTTTCTCTCCACGCGCTACCTGTGCCGCACCAGGTGTACAAGCCGAAGGTACGAACAATAAATGCCTGATAATTCGGTTAGGATGAATACTAGTGTAGCCAATCATTTACTTCCGGTTATTTTATACTTTGTGATCTCAAACTTATTAATAATTCATGAACCAAAAACAAAGGAAATCAGTACCGAGACGGCCAACTGGATACCTCTGGTCTTAATTAGTATAGGATTTTGACAATTTTCACCTCAAATTTCACTTAAAATACTGATTCGTTCGAGATGTAATATCAAACACTCGAAAGAGCGTTCCATCCTCTATCCAATCACCTCGAATTCGGTTAAAAAACTCGGCTATCGCCTCGTTCTTCAACCTACTTCTCGGGGACTGGATATCGGATGTAACACTCTTTCTCATGTTTGATCTATTAAGTGCCCCTAACCTCAACATTTTTTATTGTCTTATTTGGAAGAACTTTTAAAATGATAAAGTAACTTCTTCGCTTTCTTTTTGAGATATATCAGTTTGTTTGATATGCAAATATCTGGAATTTCGTCAACATGCATAATGAGTTATCAGAGAATGTTATATATCTTTGCGTTCATTAAATAAAAACACTAAAGTGTGAATAACACGTGTGTGCGTTTCTCCCAAAACACCAAATTTCTTGATTTTAAAGGATTTCGTTCGAGAATGAAAGAGATATACACATTTCTCCAATAAGTCATTATGCATGTATGACGAAATTCCAGACATTTGCATATCAAACAAACTGATATATCTCAAAAAGAAAGCAAAGAAACGAAAATCTTCAAAAGAAGTTACTTTATCATTTTAAAAGTTTTCCAAACAAGACAATAAAACATTTTGAGGTTATGGGCACTTTAATGTATCGCAAGAGCGATAAACTCATAGTCGAAGCGTTTGAAATAGATTATCCTGCGTTATCAACTTTAAATAAATGATACTGAATGATACTAAAAATAATAATTTAATCCACAGCCGGCTTGATTCAAAGTGCCTATCTATTACATTGGTTGCCAGTCGAATAAATAATCAGATTTAAGATTATTTTATTAAACCTATAAATGTCTGAACAATAATGCTTCATCATATCTGTGTATATCCGATAGACCAAATTCGTCTGTGACTTTTTGCCTAAGCTCAATTTAAGATTTGCATCGAAAAAAACTTTCTAGAGATCTGGCTTATAAATTGTATGTAATCCTAATCCCTGATTCTAGGCGGTTAGGATGAATACTAATTTGTGTTGTACCAACTCATTTGCATACGAATA